>BNST01000418.1:0-241836 GCA_019650275.1 Xylocarpus granatum | reverse complement strand
CGTATTAATAGTTTGCCTTAAATGTGTGAGACTTTCATCACCGAAAATAAGAGTGAATCTTATTACGGCTAAAATGTTTTACTCTCTTACTGATCCGATCGTGTTTTTACTCATTGTTCAACCCATTCACACGTCGGGGACGCCCAAATAGCTGTTGTTTATTCCTTAGCCAAGAATCAGTAGCTAAGAATGAAATCCATAATTCCTAAAAACCCAGATATGAAACATCCTTAATTAGAATATGTCACTACAAGTTACTTATCCTGAGTAGATGGCCTTTCGAAAAGTGAAGAGAATAAAAACATAAATGAATTTCTTGATTTTAACTTCCCATCAGGAAGATTAGTCCAATTAGTGATATGCCACTAGCGCACAATGATTTAACTCTTAAGATATGGCATAAGGTATTCAGCTAACAATAACTAACGATGTGATGTAAGTAGAATAGTTTGATTTATCTCTTTAATGAAGATCATTAGCCACAGGTTATCGAAGCATCGGAACTATTTATGTTGAAGCCGCATGTGCATCAGGATCCTCACACTACATTTTCTAGTAAAAATTGTTTTAGTTCATTACTTATGACATGTAGAGCATGACGTGTAATCTGTTTTGTGGTCCCCGAATTCGAAGGCAGAAGATACTTTATAAAAATATACGATTTCTGACTTTGCACGCTTTGTTATATTATGATTAAGCTATTTTCCGATTGAGTTTGTCTCCTCGATTGGAGGGATCCTGCCACATTCCTAAGCTTAGGGTTTTTGAACTGCTATGTCAAGGTTCTTGGGTACTACAATGTCGAGCTTGCACAGGGATGAGTCTGTTACTAGCTTGTCATCAATTTTAAACTTAATCTACAAACGTAAAAAAATGGTGGGGCTAAAAAAAAAACAACGGTAAAGAGAATACTAGATAGCAATTAATGTGGTTTGAATAACTTCTTTTCATTATTAAGAGTAACTGTTTGTTGTGATCGTCTAGGGGTTCTCGGCTGAGGATATGGCTAACACCGTCAAGAAACATTAAACTACCTAGTAGAATCATATCCTCGTATGTGTATTCTTGTGATGACCAATGACAATATAAAGAATGCTTTTATCACAATAGAAAGGTGGTTCAATAGTTGTTCACAATCAAAAATTTCAAGATGAAATTATTTCCAAACACTCAAGGTAAAAATCGCCTTTTATTACTCTGTTTGCATAGTAGTGCGAAATACTCCAATGGGACACAAACGATATAAGATACAAGGAAAACACAAATTTTACCTCATGAATAATTTTTCTAAAACGCAAAATCTAGGCAATATTGAAAAGAAATAATTTGTATTCTCATTTTTTTTAGAATGAGCTGGAACTAGTTCCGGAGTTGGTTAAGGTTTTTGTTTCGATCTATTAGTCATAAAGATTGTGATACTTGTCTTGGGCCAGGTCAGTTTTGCTGTCGCTTATAACATCAAGTTTAATGCTCGTTCAGTGGTTAGTTTCGATAGTATAACCTGAGTCTAGTCAGGGTAGTTCATATAGGTTGACATAATATATTTTTCTCAATCATGTAAGGAATTTATTTTGGTGTTTTCCGAACGTGGACCATTCATTATTTGATTGTCATTAACTGTCTAGAAATGCAAAGGATCTACTATATCATTAAATCACAAAAAAAAAGGTCATTTCCATGTTTATCCAAGTAGTAACAACTGAATGAAGAAGTATTTCTAAGAACCATCAAGGAGTGAATAACACTTGTTCTTGTGTAAGTCAATTTCCTATCTTTGATTAATCCATATGTAAAATGATCCTAGTGTTGGCAGTAAGTCTATACGCCTTGGGTATCAATCTCAGAATGTATAGTGCCCCTAGAATGGAAAGTCCCTTACTTATTGTGGTTTTGAAAAATATCGATCTTAACTACAACTAGTACTGCCACCGCTCATAAAGTGGGTTTAAATACATAATCCCTGTTTAGCGCGCGCCAGGACTTTAGGATCTCAATCAGATTCCCCACCGCAATATCCGATTTTTCATATGACATAGGAATCTCATTGAACCTCATCTTTCATCTCGTGGCAATCAGATACCATAGAGTTAGTTATTGCTGACATGGAAAAAACAGTAAAAATCATGGCTTTTTAAACACCGATTTTCCTTGGTCTATGTGGTGATCGTTCGGGTTAAAAGAATTCTTTTAAGCGTCAATATTATTAAGAAATCTAACTCGTTCGAAGATGAAATATGCATATATTATGTAAATCCCTAAAAATTGGTGTGATACATTTTTACACAGATAGGTAGATCTGTTCGTTAATCACGTTTTTATTTTCAATTCCAACATTTTTGTAATGAGATAAGTAGATTTGCACATACTAGGTTAGGTTTGGAAACCAATCTTCGCTTACTAAAGTACATCATTAGTTTGTGATAACTTTGCTTATCATTTGGTTGACATATCACCCATGGTTTTGAATCAACATACCATACCTTGATACGCCAAAAGAAATGTTTATTCGAGCCAGACAATCACTTTTTAGTATTTGAGAGTGGCACGGTTTTTTAATGATCATTCTCAACAAACTATGTTCTAAAAAAAAAATGGCATTCTGTGGATCTCCAAATGACACTAGGTACATACTACACCGCAACTGATTTCAACCCAGAGGTCAATTAATTCATCGTCGTAAGCGTCGAGAGAAGCTATTGAGCATTTCTTACTCAAGAATTGGATTACTGTCCACAAACGTTATGATTGGTTATTGTCTATGATTGATAAATAAAATAGGTTCTCCTTCAGATTAGGCCAACTCTTCACATCTAGAATATGTGCACACATGACAAATATGAGTTATATAATTCGCAAACGTTAGAGAGGTCTGATGGTATCTAAAGTTAGGCAAGCATATATAGAAACAAATCTATTTTAAGTGAAGGAGCAACAGACCTATACTGTTACATGTTGCAAACAGACATAACAGATTTCCCCATCCCATTCACCATAAACATCAAAATGGTGTTTTTGAAACAGATTCTTAGTTAGAGGAACTTAGGCTTAAATATGGTACACGAAGCTATCTTCAGAGCTTTTACATCAAGCACAAGAGACTATAGAAAAAATATATTGGAAATTTTTGCTAAAGCATACTCAGACAGTGCACCATATTCATAAATAATGTTTCAATTTCTATCTTAATCTAAAAACTCACCGCACAAAACCAATTCTAGGTCTTGGATAGAAATAGGCATAGTGATATTGGACAACAATCTCAAATCTTTTAGAAGAATCTCACAATATGGTGTTTACCTATTCTTCACAATTCCATTAGTCTCTGTGCATTATACTATAATATTCGTGTCAAAACCAACTACAACAAAAAATGAAACTTGCTAATCTAATAAATCTCAGATAAACACTTTTTTTCAGATTCCTTTTGCTTGAAAACTCATACATGTCATCTTTTACTCTCACGTTTTGAATAGTCTTTGAAAAGCCCAATGTGAAATAGGCTTCATCCTTATTATTTACAACAAAGTAGATGATACATAAAATCCCTAGATAACATCATCAAAATCAACAAAGTGCACAAATAATTCTATTAACTGATATGAAGAATTATATATCTAGAACCTGTAAAGAAAAAAAAAAGAGAAATCAAATTCTATATTTCTGCATTCTTCCTAATATGTCTCAACTAACTCCTTTTATTTAGGGCACTCTTTCTCGTATGCCTTATTGAGGTCATAAGGCTCTCATCCCTTATATAATAGCCGTCTACCATAAAGACTCTCAAATCAAAGATAACAATCTTAACAAACCTAAGTACTATTTTAACTACTTTACTAACATCAATAAGAAAAAACGCCATTGAACTTCTTCTCTATGGAGACTTGTCCTAACACAAAGTCCTCTGTATGGCCCTAACATAGAGGACATTTTCATTCCATTAAAATTTCTTTTTTTAACGCCCCCAACATGAGTAAGTATGCATTATATTATAACAAGCATTGTTTTGTAAAATTAAAGTACATGAAAACGAAAGACCCATCCACGGATACACTGTAAATATATTTGTATCCCCAATGAAAACAGATTGCCACTATTAACATGTGGACCAAAAATTTTTGCGTCACCTACATCTGAAAAACCAGTATTAAAGGATTGTCCCCGATAGGGCGTAACCAGGTCTTTACAGCAATAAAAATATATAACATTCGCTGGAAAAATTGCACGGATATACAGGACTGTCTTTTTTGAATTTAGTCGACAAACATCAAGTATTGGGAGAGAACTATTACATGTCCCAATAGCTTTTATAGTTGAGCTTATCTTATTTATAGAATAGATAAAACGCTCAACTCTAAAATACTATAGTGATTTGAAACAGCTTCGGTATTTGCAAGACCCTAGCAGAAACGATCTCGTAGAATTATGGATTGTAGAGCCAGACAGTTAATCCACAGCATGAGTGTTATGATACACAAACTTCAGTGCGAATATTAGATTCAGGTACACTTAGAGCAAAAGACATTAATTCACCTTTCTTACTAAGCCTTATGTTTGCTGAAACTTCATACAGATCTTTCTTTATAAGTAGTGCCCATGGTTTTCTTACAAAGAAACGACATTTGGATGTCTTATTTCTTAATTCGAACATTGTGACCTGTATTATGCTTTTTCTCCTTTCTTCTTATTCATCTTCACTGCTTTCATCCTTTCGTGTTGCCAAAACTGTGCACTTTGAAGAGTTTACTCCTATTTCTACAATCAACCTTCCCTCTTCTTGAACACATGGTCATCAATTTATATAATAGACCAATGATTATCTTTATCTTGAGTGTTATAAGAAATTTTGAAGGGTCTATATGGTTGAGCAAGTGAATTCAAAATATAGTAGAGCAAGGAGCGTCTCACAAAACAAACAGTGTCACACCTCTAAAGTTTTCCATGGTTGAGCCACAATATCCTTCTAGTCTTCTATGATGTGCTCTTGTACACGGTGGAGTGGTGAGTGTGTGTGTGCGAGTGGAGAGTGAGAGAGACACTGCATAATAAGGGTACTAGTTAGTGTTTTATCTGATGACTCTAAATTGTTCATCTATAGCCTTCATCAAAGCACAGACATTATCATACTGAGCAACTGAACTACATATACTAACAAAAATTTTAATCTTTATGAACATTACACTAAGATGATTAGATCCTATCCCGTTCCTCCAATACTACCCAACGTTCATAAAACTTAATTTGTGTTGGAGTGCTAGTAGCAGCAATAGGTGATGGTTTTTCTTTTTGTATAACATAATCTATATCCTCACCACCATAAATACAATAATTATCTCCTACTGTAGTTCAGGGCATCTAAGTTGATATATAAATATATTTCTAAGTTGTGATGCTACAAAAATACATACTTAATGATGAATTTTATTGAGGTTTAAACGTTATCGCCCCACTATTTTATCAATAAAGTAAAATATGCATAAAATATAAATCACAGAGACACAAAATACTACCAATATGGGCTAAGTATTTTGATTTTAATTAGATTCATATATCTTAATGATAAAACTATATATTATATAATATTATATTTTTATAATTCATGTGTGTAAATTAAGAAAAATAATATAATATGTTTATCATAAATTAATCAATTATAATTAATGTCTTAAAGTATGTGTGATCCTATGACATAATATAAAGTTTCATTCTTTTAACTTAGGGATATTGTGGCTACTCTCTAATGTAACAAAGATTTTTATGCATTTTTTGTATTGTATTTGTCATACTAACTACTGTATCTAAAATTTATGCATAAAAATATAAATATAGTACAAAAATTATATATATTACATATAAAACACAATATATATGCTTAAAATAATTAAATCCAACTATAGATGTAACATTCATAAAAATTAATTGCAAAATTCTAACATTTAAATTATACAATATAATTTAATTTAGTCTAAATTTAAAATAAATTAAATTATTAATGAATTTAATATGTAACCTCATATATTTATACCAAATAATATTTTGTTTAGATACAAGTCACCAATTTAATAATGGCAATTTCAATTTTTCGTACAATAATATTAATATTTAAAACACATACAATTATTAAATGTATCTAATTAATGAAAAAGTGACTATAGCCTAGTGGTCAGGCGTTACAATGTGTGAGTGGGTTTGAATCCAATTCTTTACAACTTATTTTTTAAATACTAAAGAAACCGTATGACATGTCATTCATATTTATTAAAGACAATCGACAAGTCATCCACTGGTAAGAGTCTTCTTCAACCTCATCTAGCGAGTCAACCTGACCTGAATAAAGATTCACGAACCCGAAAACTTATCCTACTCAACATTTTGGACATCGTTTTAATGTGAAAAATGTTATAAATTTAATGTCAAAATGATCTTATAACATATATTCTAATAAAAATATAAATATAGTTGTATACAAAATAAAATTTTAACAAACTCATAATATATTTCAAGTTTTTCTCAACAAACTAAATAAGACAGAGATTATTAACATGCTCTGATATCAAATGTAAGTATACAATACTAAAACATACTTAAAAAACTAAATTACGAAAACCATAGATAATCAATCTCTCGCCATTTAGTTTCTTTATGTTTTTGAGTATTGCCAAAGTATTTGAGCTCTCTAAATCTTCTCAAGATAGTATTTAATAATAATTTTAAGCTTACAGACTTTTGATAAAGCAGAACATCTCCCAATTTATAGAATACTCTTCCTATAAAAGATTTTCACAAATTAATGTATTATGGCTACTCCAATGCTGTAGTTTTGTGTTTTAAATTTGAATTCTAGAGTTAAAAAACATAATGGAGAGTTAGAACCATAATTTGGATGTTACAAAGTTATTTCTTAATGAATTTGAATGTTACAAATTCAAATTTGTAACTTATAGGTCAACCTCACAACAGTAATCAATCCTTTCTGGACTAGACCTTTCCTCTTATTTATGCTAAATGCCTTCAAAAATATATAGGAGCAAATATGTTCCATCGATATGAGCAAGACAGGAGATGTCTATAGGAAGGATCCAGTCGAGTATGTATAGCTGGGAGTTTCTTCTGACATTACCTTTGTTGTCTTTCCTTTCTTCCTCTTTGAGATCTAGTGAAATTGGGACTGTCCAGCAAAAAAAGAAAGGGGATTAGGGAAGCCTGTCTCAACCCAATCTGCCCTCTTTTCAAGGGCAAGGTTAAAGGAGACGGCTAGGGCTAGAAATCTCTAAAAGACACAAAGATTCTTTCTAATGAGCTAAGAATATCCGCGGCCATGGCATTCATGTGCAACAATCGAAGAAGCCACTAAAGTTAGAGACTCAATACAGTTATCTTTTATAGGATAGTTTATTAATAGTAAATCACTTATATAATCTCCTTAAAGTGGAAAATAGCTAGGTTCTTGTAATAGTTCCTTTAATTGCTAATGTATTCTTCCTCGTAACCCTTTCATCCTCGCTAGCTCTCTCGTAGTGCAATCATATCCGTCTTTGAGCCATCCTAATCAATCCTTGTAGGTAATGCTATTTGTTTGCCTTCAATTAATTTTGTTGTTGTTTTTAGCACAGAGAACAAAGTAATATGAGCTGTGCAAAAGAAAGAGCGTGTGAGAGAGCAATTATGTTTCTGAAAGCCTCTCTCACTATTTTATTCATTATATTGCTCTTTATATAGAGTTAAAATATAACAAAGGATAAGTGATAAGCCTAGATTAAAGATAATGATAAACCTAAATCAAAGATAATGATAAGCCTAAATCAAAGATAAGATTTAAGCAAATCCTAGCAAACTAAGGCACTTTTTCAACACTCCTCCTTGCCTTAGTAATTGCAGAGGTTTTCTCCTCCTGTCCCTTGACTTTGAATCCCTTGGTTGCTCTACATAGATTTCCTCTTGAAGATTACCATTTAAAAAAGCAGATTTTACATCTAGTTGGTAAGTCTTCCATCTCATTTGTGCTGCTAAAGCAAGCAACATCCTGATTGTATCCAAGCGTGCTACTGGAGCAAAAGTTTCTGAGAAATCCACTCCAAACACTTGACTATACCCTTTCACAACTAATCTGGCTTTATATTTATTTATAGAACCATCTGCATTAAGTTTGGTTCTATAAACCCATTTGACTCCAATGACCTTTCTGTGTTGAGGTTTGTTCACCAACTCCCAAGTGTTATTCTTTTCAATCATTCTGAGCTCTTCCTTTCATTGCTTCAACCCACTTGTCATCCTTCTCAGCTTCTTCAAATTCTGCAGGCTCAAATACAGCAATATTGCTTTTTTCATAAATATCAGATAAAGACCTTGTTCCTCTAACTGGGACATCATCTATATCATCTTCAAAGTATTGCGGAATCTCTGACAATTGTGTTTTTATTGACTCCTCCCAGTTCCATTGTCTATCCTCTATGAATTTGACGTCTCTGCTTATAACAATTTTTCCATTTTGTGGTTGAAAAATTCTATAAGCTTTGGAAAAATTGCTATATCCAATGAAAACTCCTGGTTCTGCCTTCTTATCAAGTTTGTCTCTTTTTACTTGTGGTACATAAAAGAAACAAAGGCAACCAAAAATTTTTAGATTTTGCAAATCGGGTTTGTAACCAAACCAGGCTTCATACGGAGTTTTTTTCTGCAAAGTTCTAGTTGGCAACCTATTTAGCAAAAAAACTGCAGTGTTTGCAGCTTCTGCCCATAGTTTCTTTGGCAATTCCTTCTCATGTAGCATACACCTTGTCATCTCCATAATACTTCGATTTTTTCTCTCACTTACGCCATTCTGTTGTGGAGTGTAAGGTGCTGTGAGTTGATGCTCAATACCAGCTTCTCTGCAAAACTTGTCAAAAATATCATTGGTGTATTCTTTCCCGTTATCTGACCTTATCTTTTGTATCCTGCAGCCACTTTGATTTTCCACCCATGTACCATTTAATGATGATATTTTCTGAGGTCCTCCAACATCTGTGTGTATCAATTGCAGCTTGCGTGTTGCTCTCCATGTCGTTTGAGAGAAAGGTCTTCTATTTTGCTTGCCATATTGACAAGCCACGCAATCAGCTAACTTGTCTTCTAGCAATGGCATACCTTTCACTAAATTATGTTTTTGTACATATAAAAGTCCACCATGATGAAAATGCCCAAGCCTTCTATGCCATAATTCTGCATTACTTACAGTGCTTGAGAATGATATTTGCTCCTCCTCCATTAGATTTAGAGCAAAGCTTTTTGCTTTCATTCTCACTTTGAATACATCTCTGCCCTTCACATCTTTGATAAAACACCATTTGTCTTCAAATACGACTTTAAAACCCTTTTCAACTAGCTGTCCAACACTCAACAGGTTTTGGTTAATATCAGGCACATATAAAACATCAGTAATATACTTTAAACCTGTTAAACTTTCTATAGCCACAGTTCCTTTGCCCTTGACTGAAATAAATTCACCGTTTCCAATTTTTACTTTGGAAATAATGGTTTTATCGAGCTCTTTAAAGAGCTCTTGATCATTGGTCATGTGATTTGTGCAGCCGCTATCAATTAGCCAGGAATCGCTAGAGCTGATATTTGTTGCGAAGCATGTTGCAACAAAAAGTTGGTCTTCTTGCTGTTGCTCAATAGAAACTTTTGTCTCTTCATGTTGTTGTGATTTGCAGATCCGCTCCATGTGTCCAATCTTACCACATTTTCTGCACTTGACATCAGGCCTCCACCAACACTTTCTTTGTGGGTGGTTTGTTTTTTTGCAGTGTGGACAAGGTGGATATATCTCATCCTTGTTTTTGTTGTTATTGCCAGTCTTGTTGCCCTTTTTCTTATTGTAGTTCTTTTTATCTTTGCCCCCTTCTGAATTTTCTGCCTTTGCTTGAAGAGCACCCTCCATGGATTCTTCTTTTCTCATCATTCTTCTTTGCTCTTGTGCCTGCAATGCATTCACCAATTCTGCCAAGGATATACTTGACAAATCTTTAGATTCTTCTAATGAAGAAATTTTAGACTCGTACTTTTCAGGCAAAGTTACGAGAATTTTTTGCACAATTCGTTCGTCAGAAAAATGCTTACCAAGCAACCTTATCTTATTCACTATACCCAACAATTTGTTAGAGTAGTCTTTGATGTTTTCTGTCTCCTTCATTTTTAACATTTCAAACTCTCTAATCAAATTGAGTACCTGCATATTTTTGGTTCTTTCGTTGCCTTGGTATTCCTTCTTGAGGTAGTCCCATATATCCTTTGCCGACTCCAAGCTCATGATCCTTGTAAATATAGTGCTTGAAACTGCAGAGAATAAACATGCTTTAGCTTTGGACTTCTTAGTTTTTCTCTCTTTATAGACCTTGAGTTGAGTCATAGTAGGATTCTCCGGCAATGGAGGAATATCATAATCTTCCTCTATAGCTTCCCAAAGGTCTAATGCTTCAAGATGGACCGTCATTCTAATAGCCCAAACTTGATAGTTATCACCATCAAAAATTGGTGGTGTAACATGAGAGAACATTGTTTCAGTTTCCATCTCTTCTGGGTTTTTTTTCTTCTTTTGGTTATTGTGTTTTTGGTTTGTGTTTGGATTCACTCAACGCACAAATCCCTCAAGAACAAATAGGCTCTGATACCAATCTGTTGTTGTTTAGCACAAGAACAAAGTAATATGAACTGGCAAAAGAAAGAGCGGGAGAGAGCAATTATTTTCTGGAAGCCTCTCTCACTATTTTATTCATTATATTGCTCTTTATATAGAGTTAAAATATAACAAAGGATAAGTGATAAGCCTAGATTAAAGATAATGATAAACCTAAATCAAAGATAATGATAAGCCTAAATCAAAGATAAGATTTAAGCAAATCCTAGCAAACTAAGGCACTTTTTCAACAAATTTATCAACCTAAGGCTTTGCTTTATTCCCTGTGTTGTACAAGTCTTGGAAGTAAGGTTCAATACTAGGAAAAATCTTTTACTTTACGGGTTTATCACCCGGATTGGTTTAGTTAGGAAATTTCCTATAATAGTATGCCCCTATCCCGTAAGACTTCCATCATTGCAAGCCCCTTCCACTTGGCCCAAGCTTTCGATTCAGTTATTCTGTTAGCTTTTAGTTAGTCGTTTAGTCAAAGCGTATGCCCTTTTCAAATCGTTCTATCATTGGTATACTAGATTTTACAATACTTATATATCAAGGAATATAGTACATGATGGAGATTACAAATTATAATTAATATATAACGTTACCTTTCTACCTTGCTTGAGGTCCTATTTTTATTTCAACATCAACAACACTTATGTCAACTGAACTGCTTAATGCCAACATTTGGTTTTTTGCTCTCCGGATTTGTTCCCTGGTAGTTTCCCTTGGTATAGCGAGTGAATGTGCTTGCAGTTGGGGTAGAGAACCATTGGTATAGTGAGTGAAAGTGCTTGCATTTGTGTTCCCATCCCCTTACCCCTAACCTTTAGCCAAATTCTCTAAGGTGCACTTACTTTTCCTAGAGTGATTAGATTGAGTTCTTTCCTTCTGTGGGTTTGACATAGTCTCCATTCCATTCCTCCATGGAAATTGCATGTGAAATTGAGTCCCATAACCTTCTAATCGGAGAAGTACTTTATCTTTTAACAGCTTTTCTACAGCAAGGAATGATTTTTCTTTCCTCCTTAAGCTTGAGACTGTGGTTAATATGGTATTTGCTCTTGAGGTGACGGTGGATCATCTAAAAAAGCTTTAGGTTGGAACGTTTATCAGTCTTGGTGTTCTAGTACACATTTAGTTCTCTAAGCCTTCGAAGACTTCCTGGTTTAATTGGCCCCTAAGGGAATCCATTCTCCTTAAGCTTTTAGTGATCGAATGTGGATTCCATCTAGGTCTATCCTTCTATTTGAGGAAGCCTTGGCTTTCTTTTCTATTAGCATTGGCTTTTTTTTCTTTAGCCAGTGTACCAGTTTTCCCGACTTTAGTCCTTCTTTTTCTCATATTTTTATTGGAAGCATGAAGCATTCTTAGTAGTCAATGGCTTCTAAGAATCTCTTTACCCCAAGCAAGTAAGGATTTTGCTCTCTTCCTTCACTCGACTTAGTGATTAAAGTTGCTCCCATAGTTGATCGAGTTTAGCTAGCCTTGAGTGGTAGGGTCGTACTTTGAGAAATTCTCTTAGTCTAGTCAACCCTCAACTACTAGCTCTGCGGGGAATCAATCATCGTCTAAGAGCCTCGAAGCCTGGGAATTCCTATGTCTTTCTTTCTCTCTCTTTCCTCTTTCTTAGCTTAGTTTGCTATTACATCTGCCGAATGTGCTTTCCTGTCTGTGTGTGTGACTCTTTCATTCTTGCCTTTCAGTTGGTTAATAGGCCCTGTCCCTGGATTTCTTTCCTTCGATCATCCCCTACTCTAATTAGAATTCCAAAGGTAACCAAGTCAGAAATTACATAGAGTAATTGTGAACCTAAAAAGCCTACCCAACATTTCAATCTTCAATACAACCATCTCTTTCTTTTGCTTTTGTGCATCATTCTTTTTCCCATGCTTTTCATTGGTCAACCACTAACAAAAGTGTTCTATCCTTGTTCACTACTCCGACTCTCTTTTTGTCTGGAGGGAATCATTTTTTCTCAAAGCAATCATGCCTCAACTGGATAAATTCACTTATTTTACGCAATTCTTTTGGCTATGTCTTTTCTTCTTTACTTCCTATATTTTCATATGCAATGATGGAGATAGAGTACTTGGGATCAGTAGAATTCTAAAACTATGGAACCAACAATTCTTTGAGGCCTTGCAACGACCCTAACAGTTTGGAAAATATCTTGAGAAAAGGTTTTAGCACCGATGTATCCTATATGTACTCTAGTTTATTCGAAGTATCCCAATGGTGTAACGCCGTCGACTTATTGGGAAAAAGGAGGAAAATCACTTTGATCTCTTGTTTCGGAGAAATAAGTGGCTCACGAGGAATGGAAAGAAACATATTCTATTTGATCTCGAAAGTCCTCATATAGCACTTCTTCCAATCCTGGATGGGGGATCACTTGTAGGAATGACATAATGCTAATCCATGTTCTACACGGCCAAGGAAGAATTTGAATATAAAAATGATGATAACTACAACATGAAAATCATATTAGGACTAGTGTCGACCTTTACCTTCGTGAATGAATTTTGGTAGTTTGTGAGGGAGAGGGGGATGGCATAGGCGCTCAAAATGAGGTTCCTCCTCAAGCTCAAGCATCAAATATCGAAATGGGGAAAGACCCGGCGGGGGACCCCGGGGCGGCACCCTCGGGGGAGGGGAATGCCCCCGCTAGGGAGGAAACTTCAACCGAGCCCACAGTAAACATATGATGAGCCCAAACAAGAAATCTAAGAACACCTATACTGATCATGGCAGCAGGTGAAAGAAAGGGCGTTTTGCTCTCTTTAAAGTTAAAGTAAAGTCTGTTGTCAAGGGGCAGGCAAAAAACTCTAGAAATTGATCTTTCAGTTTAGGCAAAGGCAAACGGTTCCGGTTGCACGAACTTCATTATCACTTTCCAAAAATGCTTGCTGAAAAAGAAGGTCCATTTTCCCACGTAATTCGTTGGTCAAACCAACGATTCTCTTTCTAGTTAGACTTCTATCAATGCAATGAAAGAACTATCCCATTCCTATTTGTTTGTCCTGTCTAGATAGAAAGAAAATTAGAACCCCAAAGAGCCCTTTCTTTACCACTTTTTTAAGGGGGTAGGGGGTGAAGGGGGGTTTACATACAACCGAGGCAAAATGGTTTATGATTGAATCTCAGAGGCATTCTTATCATTTGGTAGATCCAAGTCCATGGCCTATTTCAGGGTTCACTCAGAGCTTTGGCAACGACCGTAAGAGGTGCGATGTACATGCACTCATTTTAAAGGGGTGCAAGACTTCTCAGTCTGGGCCTCGTATTTATCCTATATACCATGTTCGTATGGTGGCGCGATGTTCTACATGAATCCACGTTGGAAGGACATCATAGCAAAGTCGTACAATCAGGACTTCAATACAATTTTATTTTGTTCATCATATCAGAGGTCATGATCTTTTTTGCTTTTCTTTGGGCTTTTCTTCGTTCTTCTTTAGCACCTATGGTAGAGATCGAAGGTATTTGCCCCCCAAAAGGGATTTGGGTTTTTCTCCTTATTTTCAATACCTTTATTCTCCTTTAATCCGGAGCTGCCGTAACTTGGGCTCATCATGCTATACTCGCGGGGAAGGCGAAGGCCATGCTCCAAGAACGGGTTTTTGACAGTAGATCCTTTTCCTAAGCAATCAGCGAAAAAATCAGATCAAAGAAGAAATTGGAGTCAAATCTTGATGGTTGTTTTGATCTTTTTGCTTGTCTGCAATAGCAGTATAGCCATTACTTTCTGCGACGGGCGGATCGGTTCACCTCCGATTGTGGATTGCCTTGCCCAAGTGCAAGAGGAACCGGAGCACGCCTTTCCAAACGGCCAAGGGGCGGCACCCGTTCCGATCGAGGCACCCCCCGCTCCCCCGGTGATCCCGGACCATCCGCCCCTACTGCAGGATGATCTACGAAGACGTATTCTAGCCGAGAGGCTTAGTTTATATTATATCGGAAAACACACTTCCGCTCACCTACCCTCCTTCTTAACCATATTAGACTATCAATTCGAAATTGAGAAGCGGATAGAATCTGCTTTAATTAATGATGGATTTCACCCATGGGGACTCTTTTACAGCTTACCGGATATACGGGGGGTGCTCTTTAATCATCCAAATCTCGACAAAGAGCATCTTCCAATATCCCAACGGACCTTGCTCTCCCACTTACAGCAAATCGAAAGAAATGGTACTCGGCAAAGTATCCCTTATAGGCGAGTGAGACGAGCCATTGATTGTCTTGATATATGGCTCGGTCGCTATGGTTAATCTATATCTCTAAACAGATTCTCTTTTAGTGGAATTTCAAAAGTGGAAGGGTTGAGTGAGTGAGTGAATTGAGTTTCTCGTCTGGTGGGGGGTAGGGGTGGATTTGATCTATGGTTAGGGGGCAATACATACCATAAGGTTCAAAGAAGGAACATTGCTTCGTTCTACTGGATGCTCCTGATCAATAGGAAGAGGAGGACAAAAAAAGCTTCTGATGAGAATCTATTTGAGTCGATCATTTCCAAGATCTAATCCAAGGATTTGGGACCCCTAGAATTTGTATGTAGGAGTACCAATCAATTGAACCACTAGGTTTGAGAATAAGGTGGGATCCCTGGATCTAGTGGCTGGTGAATCACTGATCAAAGAGCAGATTTTAAAGAGATTCTTCATCGATCTAGTGCCCGGTGAATCACTTATCAAAGAGCGAGCAGCCACTAGGTTTAATGATTTGGTGGGATCCATAGATGTAGTGGCTGGTGAACCACTTCTTCTTCTTCCACAAAGATTCAGACAAAACCAAGCTTGGATGGAACTGAACAAGATTTGGCGAATGAATACAAAGGTCAAAGGTTTTATTATTGAGAAAGTAAAAGGAGGTTATTCAATAGCCATCGTAGGTTTCATTACTTTTCTTCCATTCTGTCCTCATATAAGGAAAAGGATATCAAATGATCGATTCCCCATTGAGAGCATTAACCCCAAAAGGACGAACATTGTGGTGTTATAACAGCGTCAGATCAAACGAGAACTTGATGAGCAAAATCTGCTAACGAAAAAAGAGCACTTTTTTCAATTCTGTAAGCCTAGCATCTCCTGATAACACTCTATCACCTTAATCCATTCTTTTTTTTAGGGTCTTGCACTTATTCCGGCCCTCTATTTACATAGCGAAGAAAGGCAAAGGCTCTTGCTCGAATGCGTGACTACGGCGCACCTATCGCCCTTGGCACAGAACTTTAAATTGCATGTTGGGTTAAGCAAGAATACTGCAACTAGGGAGACAAAGAATGAAATTGAAGGCATAGTCTCAATAAAAAGAATTGAACACCAACCAACGAGTGGCAGATTTGATTTTGATGGAGTCTCGCAAAAGAAGACCCCTATAGGAGGGGCGCTAGCACGCTACAACTAGCAGCTCTTTATCTTGAATTTTGTTGCATCCTTGTCCTTCTTTTATTCATATTCAATCTTCCGCTTTCATCGCTCGTAGTTGCTCTCTTTCTTAATGCTATCTTCTTCTTAGCCTCGTTTGGCGCTATATACCTTCTTTGCTTCTCTTACGTGTCCATGAACATTAGTTCGAGTCTACGCCCATCTTTCTGAGTTCAAAGAGGGTTTTCGCGAGTCCAAAACGGGAGGTTTAGTGTGAGTCCACAAAAGGGGAGTAAGTTTCTGGGCCACTCACATGTTGTCAATTCGAATGCTTTTCTAATTTGCTTTAAGGTCCCTAGGACCATCTACTTTCATCTTTACTAGAAGAGCAAGGAATTCCGTTCTTTTTTCTTATGGTAAGTGGTCTATCTACACGAATGTCTTCTTTTATTTCAGACTGATCTTCCCCCTTGCCTTTTGAGCTAGGGCAATCAATCAGTCCATTCATTCCTGCCCTTCATTCAATAGATCGCTTAGCTCTATTTCTCATTCAATCCCCTTTGTTCATGGCTTTGAATTTTTTGTAATGCTTTTACTTTTAGTTAAGATGTCGATGACCACTTAATTCATCTTTGCTTTCCCTGCTCTTGGATGAGAAGTGGCTTTTTTCTACGATCTTGGCTTAAGAGAAGTGATCTCTGAAAAGCTCCCAATTAGGTTAGTAGCTTTCTTAAGTGAAAAGGTGATTTTTATGGGCCTCTGGATCTTTTCTAGTGCTCTACTTGAAAATACGATAATTGAGTTTTTGAGACTCCATTTTGTTAACAACGGGCACAAAGGGTAAGACAAAGTAGCTTCCTAAGTCACTCAAGTATTGCTTTGGTTAAGTAAATTGACTCCATCTTCACCAGTAACCAAGGTAGGCATAATCTGCGTGAGCTCTTTAAAGTGTTTTGTGCCTCACCTCACTGGTGCTCTCCGTCAGACCTTTTTTGAAGTAACAAGAGCTCTTTCCTTATGAAAGGGTCTTGTTCTGCCATATGAGCTTTCCCTAAGGTGTAAAAAGTCTCATTTGGCTAAATCCTAAGATTTCGATCCACGGCTTAGTAATCCACAGATGCTTCATACGAAGCCGAATCCGCTGAATCAGGGGAATCCACTGATCCAGGTAGGTGAGTTGGTATATAACCAAAGGAAGAGCAAAGGAAAAACTCAACTAGAAGACCATCTAACCTAAACGCCCACAAAGAGAGATTCCGAACACTGAACTAACTTTTGGATCCTTTATCACAATGCTGATTTCCTCAAAGCTACCCTCTTTTCAAGAACATTACTTCAACTCATCATTGGTATTGATGACAAGGAGTTTCATAACCAAACCCAACCTATGCCCCTTCCCCTTGCTAGAACACAAGTCTTAAGTGCTGGTCGGACACTCGGAGGATCAGCGCTCGGTTGGCCTAAACACTGCATATCACGGGCGGGCAGCTATGTGGCTGACGGAAGGGGGAAAGATTAGAGCATAAGGATTTTGATGGCATGTTTTGAGCAAACTCTAAAATGCTCTAGAAGCGCCATAGCCATAGAAGAGCATCTAATGCACATTTAGCGAGCTGTTTAGGTGTTGCTTTTCCTTTTTTTTTGAAAATAACCTTATTTTTATCCCTTTTCATATTTATGATCAACTCTAATTCATTCTTAACAAACTAACCACTTTAGACGATTTTACCCCCAAATTTAAAATATAATTTTATTTTTGCCCTCAAAATAACCAAAAGATAAAAAAAAACAATTCTACCCATTTTCTTCTCATCTCGTCACCGTTGCTTTGCCAATCAATTGCAAGTTTCGCCTTCAACAACATAAAGAATAGAACAACAACAACAAAAAAAAAGGTTAATACAAGTATATTGCATAGAATTTTACTTTATTTGTGTGTTTAGAAGTAATAGAAATATTTCTATAATTAGACAAAATTAAATTTTTGGTGTAGCAGTTCATTTCTTTCTCTCTCTAAAAATGTTGACACAACAATAGTAGAGAAGTAAGAGTGTAGATAGAGTAAAATATAGCAAATAGGGCCATTTCGGTGTGTTTGGGTGAGAAAATGCAGAAGACGGAGGAGGAAAGACGATGGGTGAATTCGGCGGGCGGCCGAATACAGGGGGGTGTGGCACATGAGGCTCATTTCCGCCTTGGGTCCCCGCGGACCCAGAGCGAACAGGCTCTGGGTTCCCGCGGACCCAGGGCGCAAATTTCGCCCAACATTTTTGCATATGTGACCCGAAAGATCTTTGAGGGACCCAAAGCCTTCTTTCGCTTCTATATTATTTGTATATTTATGTTATATAATTTTTTAGTCATTATATTAGAAAAATTAGTTTTTTATATTTATACAATTTATAATTATAAAGTTTATAAATATTAATTATTAATTTATCGATTAATTTTCAAGTATATGACTGAAATCATATTTGTTGGCATTTGGCATGGAAGATCATGGGTTATGTTATCTGATGGTTTAGAAAAATACCGCGGTGGAAGGGTCTGGCTTATATCTGTTCAAAAGATATTAAGTACCATGAATTATTAGACACTAGAATTAATCCAACAAAATTTAACATTCAACTAAAAACTGGTTACAAAGATGCAGAGACAAGATCTTGGATATATGTTGATATTGATGATGATTCTAGTGTATCCGATTTTATGCATAGTATTAGGCCGGAATGGTGTAAAGATCTTTCTATACTTTATCTCTCCGCATCTAAAATACCATGAAACCACCTCGGCGTGATAGTGACAGCCCACGTCTCAATGGCTACGTCTGGTTCCTCCAGCCAATTAAGGTACGCGACATAAACGTTGTCCTCATAAGGGGCGATAGGATTTATCACAGTATCTGGCGGATACTGTGGTAGCTCCTTGTTGGATCGGATTGTGCGTGCCCTCTTATTTGGGTTGGTGTATAGGCTTCTTTCCTACGGGCCACGCCTGTAAACCCTACCGAACCGACTACAACCAGCATCGCGTGCCCTCTTATTTGGCTTGGTGTATAGGCTTCTTTCCTGCGGGCCACGCCTGTAAACCCTACCGAACCGACTACAACCAGCATCACCTTTATGCTCTGATTCTAAAAAAATGATGTCACCTTCAAGTGGTATGCTAAATGATGGACCCGCTTCAAACCTTGTGGTATGCTGAGGTGAAATGTCCTTTAAAACACAAAATGTAAGGCCACTCAATGCCATCCATGCCTACAGGTCTGCTGATAGCTGATCGACCCGACCCACAACATCGTGTTCTATTCGCTGCATGTCATCGCGGATGCCTCGCTCTATCCTTTCGACATCATCTCGTATATACATGATATCCTGCCGCATGCAGTGGACCTCTGAATCTAAGAAGTTGAACCGATCTTCAACAAATCTCCTAAACTCCTCATCAATGTATGTTGGTCCAGGGGATGAATGGTGCAATGGAGACGGTAAGTGTCCATGCGACAAAACCGGTGATGGTGAACAAACCAGATACTATGCCGGTATTGGTGAATGAAGATGTGAGAAACTCGCCAAGTGATGTGACATGACTGGCGAATGATGATGCGATGCAGGTAGGGAATGGTGTGAGGTAGCTGCTGAATGATGTAAGGCTGTTGGCGAATGATGAGACCTCGCAGAAGACTAACGCTGTAACAGAAAAAAAAATATATATGTTAGAAAAATATATAACACTTATTATTAATATGTCAACATAACTATAAACCATAGCTGAACATAACTCGATGTCATTATGACGCTACCCCTATACGTACCTCGTGGTTGAATAATCTCCATCAATTCAACCACGTGAGGCAGTTCCATCTCTACACCGTCAGGCTGTAGAGTAGGAACTACCTGAAAGCGTCTCCGATGCAAACAAATACCGTTGCAACATCGTTTGGGTCAAATTCTGCTTCATGTTCTTCCAATGGATGATGCGTAGGACGCCATCGCGTACAATAGTAGCAAACCTATTCTGCAGGCTAGGAATACTCTGGTAAATCCACACGTACATGGCATAAATTATAGCATTACAACACAAAACACACTCATAAACAATTACATTTAGTTTGTTAGAAATACCTGAAATGCAATTGCCATCCCGGTGATGTTATACTTGCCCTTAAATTGCCAACCCACTAGCTTCCAACCATGCTGCAGTGCTCCTGTATTGCGATGGATGGCAAGGATTGGCGCAAAGACTGCATGATGTAGAGATGGGCGGCAGATCCCCATGGGTATCTATTAAACTCCTCTAAATCCTCTAAAATATCTAATACCCAAAAATCGGCATGTGATCTACCGTCCCTACCAAATAAAAACCTCTCAACCAAATAAAAGAAGGGATAATCTAACTACATCTACATCCGAAAGAGAAGAAAAATCTAAGACATCAAATACTAAATCTAGATCGTTTAGGGTGATCACGTCTCTATCCCCAAATATCATATCTCTAAGACGAGAACTATCCTCCAAATGTAAAGTAGGAAAATGCCTGCACCTAAGTCCGGTTATCAACCCAAACTCAACCCGTGAAAACCAGACCATCTGGCTACCAACTAAAAACCACATCTCGTTTGGGTCACCACCTACATCTATCTCATACAACATCATGTAATGAATTAAGATAGGTGAATGATGTAAACTACCTATGTCTAACAAATGCCTAAACAAGTTTGCAAACATATCTAATTGTGTCTCACTTAATTTACCCTGTATTTGGTCTCACGAGCACAACACGTCTCTGCGTGAAAGTGCTCATCTATCGAAATTATCAAGAGAGGTTGAGTTGTCATTTCTACCTGCACAGATTCAATAAATAGTAATTAGTTAAAAATAAATAATAAAATATAATAATAAATAATAAAATATAAAAACAAATAATAAAATATCAAAATAAATAATAAAATATAAAAACAAATAATAAAAAATCAAAATAGATAATAAAATATCAAAATAAATAACGAATTTAATAAATAAATAATAAATTTAATAAAACCTCTAGGCGCGTGTAGCGCACGCGCCTAGAGGAACGACTGTATTGGGTCCCCCGCGAACCCAGGGCAAAAAGAGCCCTGAGTTCCCGTGGACACAGGGCCCACGTGCCCAGAGGAATGACTGCCCTAGGTTCCCGCGAACCAAGGGCCCAAAAATTTGTCTGGGCCCAGGAACTTTTATTGGGCGCGTGAAGACCTCTCTTACGCTGAGCGCCCATCTTATCTCTGGGCGCGTGTGATACAGGCACCTGGAACGCCCATCTTAGCCCTGGACACGTGTATCACACGCGCTCAGAGACCGCTCTGCACCCTTCGTCTTCCTCCTCTGTTTTCTGCATTTTCTCACCACAAAATGGACCTATTTCCTACAATTTGCCCTATCTACACACCTACTTCTCTACCATTGTATTAACATTTTATCAATAACGAAGAAATAAACTACCACAGCAAGTTTAATTTAGTGCTTTAATTACGAAAATTCATGCCAAAATTTATCAATTACTTGTAAACACACAGAGATCGCAAAAATTCTATCCAATGTAAGTCAGACTAACCTTTTTTCTTGTTGTTGTTGTATTCTTTGTACTGTCGAAGATGAAACTAGCAACTGACCAGCAACGTAATGTAAAAGAAATGAGAAGAAAATGAATGACATGTGTTTTTAGAGCTTGTGTTTTAGGGTTTGGGGGCAAAATCGTCCAAAGTGGTTAGTTTGGTAATAATGAATTAGGGTTGGTCATAAATGTAAAAAGGAATAAAAATGAGGTTATTTTCAAAAATTTTCCCCTTTTTTTTTGGCCTCCGAGAAACCAGAATTTAGCTTTGTCATCTTACTGGGGTTAGGCTTCGAGTCATTCCTTTTCTCACTATCATGAACTCTTCAACTTGTAGTCCACCAGGAAAAAAAGCCTGAGTCTCATCTGAGCCTAGGTTTGTAAACCAACCATTCAATGGAAGACTTTGTCCTTTTATTTATGTTATGTTTGGCATTAGGGTCTTTAACATAATCTCTCACCGTGGCCTTAATTAGTCACAAGCGAGCCATGCCACTATTGAAGATATGCACAAGTGTCTTAGTCTGCAGAACTTATCTTGAAGATTATTGTTATCTATTATTAGATTTTAAGAGATTAGTTTAAATAAAGATTAGTTTAATATTAATTATATTTAGAAGTTGTTAAGGCTTAAAACTCTCTATAGTTATTTAACCTTGTAAATACCAAATAATCTTGAGATTTAGAGGTGTGGAAGCAAATCTCTTTTGTCTAATATTTTTTCAATTTCAATATAAGTGTTCCTTCTTTTTCATATCACATTCTCAGCAACAAATTGGTATCAGAGAATTTATCTTGAGGGGCTTGCAAGATTTAGTGATACAAATACAAACTTTTGGAATCAGAGACCGATACACAATTAGCTTTTAATCATATTACTCTACCAATTTTTGATGGCCAAAATTATCAAGACATGGCTGTTAGGATGATAGTCTAGCTTGAAGCATTGGATCTTTGGGAGGCTATAGAAGAAGATTATGACGTTCCACCACTGCCAAAAAATCCAAAGATGGCACAAATAAAATATCATAAGGAGAGAGATTTGGCCAAAGCAAGTCTTTTCTCTCTCATTTCAAGCACCATATTTACCAGGCTCATGAACTTGAAATCAGCCAAAAACATATGGGACTACCTAAAAAATGAGCACCAAGGTAATGAAAGAACCAAAACACATGCAAGTGCTTAATTTAATCAGAGAGTTCAAGATGGTGAAGATGAAAGAGTCAAATGATTAAAGAATATTCTGATAAGTTGTTAGGCATTATTGACAAAGTAAGATTGTTAGGTAAGGATTTTTCTGATGAAAAGAATCGTCCAAAAAGTTCTTGTTACTTTGCCTGAAAAATATGAGTCTAAAATTTCTTCTTTGAAAGAGTTTAAAGATTTGTCAAGTATATCCTTGGCAGAGTTAGTTAATGCTTTGCAGGCTCAAGAACAAAGAAGAATAATGAGAAAAAAAGAACCCATGGAGGGTGCTTTCAAAGCTAAATCTGAAAATTTTGAAGGAGGCAAAGACAAAAAAATCAAGGAAAAAAAGAAAAATAGCAAGTCAAGCAATGACAATAATAATAATGTGAATTCACCTTGCCCTTATTGTAAGAAATCAAACCATATACCAAAGAGGTGTTGGTGGAGGCCTGATATCAAGTGCAAAAAGTGTGGCAATATAAGACACATGGAAAGGGTTTGCAAATCGCAACAATTTGAAACAACAAAAGTATCTACAGAATTACAAGGGGAAGAACAACTTTTTGTGGGAAGTGTTTTGCCAGTACCAATAACTCAAGTGCTTCTTGGTTGATAAATAGCGGCTGCACTAACTATATGACCAACGATCAAGCTCTTTTTACAGAGATTGATAAAACATATAATTTCCAAAGTAAAAATTGGGAATGGTGAGTTTATATTAGTCAAAGGAAAAGGAACAGCAGCTATTGAAAGCTTAACAAGTTTAAAGCACATTACTAATGTTTTGTATGTGCCTGATATTGATCAAAACTTGCTTAGTGTTGGACAGTTAGTTAAAAAAGACTTCAAAGTTATTTTTGAAAAAGAGTGCTGCTTGATCAAGGATTCAAAAGACAAAGATGTGTTTAAAGTGAAGATGAAAGCTAAGAGTTTTGTTTTGAATTTGATGAAGAATGAGCAAGTAAAACTTGCAAGTCATGTAAGCAATATAGAATTGTGGCATAAAAGACTTAGGGCACTTCTATCATGCCGGACTTTTATACATGCAGAAAAATAACTGTGTAAAGGATGTACCAATGTTGGAAGATAAGCTAGTAGATTATGTGGCTTGTCAATATGGAAAGCAAGTTAGAAAACCATTTACTTAATTAACCTCGAGAGCCTCACACAAGCTCCAACTTGTACACACTGATGTTAGAGGACCTCAGGCAACTCCATCCTTGAATGAGAATCAAAGTAATTGCAAGCTACACATAATAAGGTCGGACAATAAGAAAGAGTTTTTTCGTCCTCCATCAACGAGAACTAGTCAAAATGATACCTTTACAAATACCAATGAGTCTTCTCAGCATTCGTCATCAGCCATAGTGAAGGATAAGAAACCAAAACGACAGCTCAAACATGAATGCCGTCAGGAACAAAAATCTACCACTAATCTCTATCTTAAATTATCTAGGACTAGTGATTTTAGTTCATGCCCTTATAAGAGCAACTGTCGTTTCAGCCATGACTTAAAATCCTTTAAGACTCAGAAACTGACTAATCTAGAAGGTGAATGCCCATTTTTAAGTGCTAAAGGTCGTGCTCTTATGTTTTGACCTATAAATTTTTAGGTACTCATATAGATGTTGAACTTCATAAAAGCAAAGGAAAAGTTTGAAGGTCAATGGATTGAACAAAGATATCTAGAAGCTTTTATGGAAGAATAAAATAAAATTCTCAAAAGTCGATGCCAAACTCAAATCTATTAGGCTTTTGGTAAAGGCAAAATTGAAAATGAAGAAAGATAAGGAAGCACGAGATGTACCAAATTAGATTCGAATATCTAAGATGTTGCTTGTGAACATTCCATATGGCTTTACATTTGCACCAAAACTCTTCCAAAAGCAAGATTTGAAGATTTAAAAAAATAAGTGTCTACAAATACTAAGACAAAGAAGAGATTGTTGAAGATATGCACAAGTGGCTCAATCTACAGAGCTTATCTTTAATATTATTGTTATCTGTTACTAGATTTTAGGAGATTAGTTTAAATAAAATTTAGTTTAACTATTAATTATATTCAAAAGTTGTTTAGGCTTAAAACTCTCTATAGTTATTTAGCTTTTTAAATACCCTATAATCTTTGAGATTTAGAAGTGTGGAAGTTGGTCTCTTTTGTCTAATATTTTTTTAGTTTTAATATCAGTGTTCCTTCTTTTTCATATCACATTCTCAACAACAACCACATTGTATGGGAGGAACTGATCCTTCACTTCCATTTTAAGCTGCCAGCTCCGTCTAGGTTCTGCTTCGCATCACCGGTAAGATACATGCTGATGATGGTGACCTTTTCCTCTTCCGGGGCATGGACAACTTTGACCTCTTCTATGTCCCACATAAAATTATTGCTTACTTTTAGATCAATGTTTATCTACTTGTTGTCCGGGACTGAGCACCATGCAAATTCTCGTTTCAAAGTTGCAAAACACAATCCCTAGTGTAAGTCGTAATCAACTTGATGCATTTTGATGGACTCATGAGTATAGGATGTAATTAGAGGTGGTGGGCGCCCATATACAACTTCAAACGGTCTTTCTTTAGTTGCCAAATGATAAGTGAGTGGTATTCTACCACTATTTTGCCCATGGTAACCAACGTACCCATTCCCTTCATTTATCGCTTGTAAAGCATCCCAAGTAGTTCTCTAAGCACTGGTTAACAACCTCGGTCTGGCCGTCAATCTGGGGGTGGAAACCAGTACTCATGTAAAATTGTGTCCCATGTAAACGCAAGGAAAAGGCTCCTGCCATAAATTGCTAACGAAGACCAGGTTCTCTGTCGCTGACAATTGAGTGTGGCACATTCCATGCAATGAAGATATTATCGACAAAGATCTGAGCGGCTATTATTGCTCTGTATGGATGGGATAGTGGAAAAAAATGGACAAATTTTGTTTATGAGTTTATCCACCACAATCAAGACCCATACTCCTTTTTTGGCAAAGCATCTATGGAGATACTCTCCCATGGTCTTTATGGTACATGCTACAGCTCCAAGAGCCCCAAGAGTCTATCCTACTCTACTTTGTCCTATTCACATAGGAGGAACGTCTTCACATACCTAGCAACATCATCTCGCATGCCCGACCAATATACTCCCTTGCAAGGCTTGGTGGTCTATATTTTGTGCCTAAACTAATAGCTAATGCTGAAACTTCTATACAAAATGTACCATGGTGTGTCCTTTTCTTTCAGTTATGGTGGAATTGTGCTCTATCAGTGACAACCTCCTTGATGGAAATGCAAGCATTAGAGATGGCAGCATGCATTTTAACACATCTCAGGATCTTTTACACATTCATGAAAGTTCAATTACAAGAACAAAAACAAAGAAAATAAAGGTAGCCTTAAATGCGCTTATTGAAGATACAAGGAGGAATCAAAGTTGTCCTAGAGATTACACTAAGCATTAAGTTTGGAGCATAATCAAAGTCACATAAACATGATCCAAGCCTATTAAGGAGATTTCACTAGCTAACTATGCACAGAGCCCATAAATTAGCTAATTTAGGTTTATTTTAGTTGTAATGGGCTGCAAACATTGTTACTAAGCCCAATTTATGTCTATTTTAATTCAGTTAGCTTATTAAGTTAGACTCAAATAAATAAATACCTAATTTGTGTTAGATTCAAACAAATAAAGGCCTAATCTATGTTAGATAAGTTATTTTGCTAGAGTTTATTTTATTTGTGTCAAGGCATCATATAAATATGTCTATAAATATTAAAAGAGGGGAGGTTGAATAAATTACAGAGAATTTACTTTTTGTGAGCTTCCTTGTTCCTTGAGAGCAAACTAAACTTATCAAGAATAATCATTCTTGTACCGTACAATCTCTTATATTGTAGATTCCTTTTTGAAAGACGTTTGTGGGTATAAGATTTATCTTTTCTTTGAATATTATACCAAGATTCATGGCTACAAGATGTCATTGGGTTGCAGTGTATTCAAAGTTAAAATCCAGTTTTAACGTTCCTAACTTCGTTTTTGCATTCTTCTGTTTTTTTTTAGAATTTGGTTCTTGAGGATCACATCAGATTAGATATCAGAGCCTAGGTTCTAAACCATATAAGTATTCCTTTAATTTTCTTGTTAATTGGGTATTTTTCTTGATTCTTTAGATCCCTTTGTATTTATTTGTGTTTTGTTATTTGGATTTTAAATTTTTACTCTTGATTGTTTGTGTGGAAAAAAATAAAAATAAATAAAAAGAAAAAAGAATAGTAAAAAAATTATTAAAAAAAAAGAAAATAGTAAAAAAAATCAAAAAAAAGAAGAAAGAATAATACAAATTATGTTTGGATTGAGTTTGCACAAAATTGTATTTTTTTTAATCTCTATGCTTTGAATTCTTGTTTGATTGCCGCTTTCATTTCATAAGTTTAGTGAGTTAAAGGAGGAACTTCGGAATTATTTGAGAGGTAAAAGACTAAGTGGCAAGTTTAACACCAAGAAAAGCCATAATTGAGTGAAACATGAGTGAAGTGAAACCTTAATCGAGTGAAACACATGAGGGAGTGTACGTGAGGTTTTTTGTATTTTTATCTAACTTTATTTGCAAATATGCAATGAATTCTCAAAGTTACAAACAAGCAGTAGTCCTTAAATATTTGAAGCCATGACAAAGTATTTTGACCGCATGGAGATTACATTTGGAGAAGTAAGAGATCATATGGAGAAACAAGATACTGTCATTGCAAAGATACAAAGTGAACAATCTCATGGAGTTTCTAATAATCAAAGGCAAGATAGATCAACAAATCATGGCAATTTTTATGGTGATGATTATGAAGATCTTGATGATCAGTTTTTATTTGAATAAACAGATGGAAAAGGAGCAAGAGGGCAAGTTGGTGATGTAGATAGAAATATAGGCAGCATTAAAATGAAAATTCCTTCCTTTCAAGGGAACAATAATCTGAACACCTATTTAGAATGAGAGCATAAGGTTGAGTTAGTATTTGATTGCCATAACTATTCAGAGGAGAAAAAGGTTAAATTAGCAGCTGTAGAATTCCGTACGAGGATTATGAGGTTAAAAGGTTAAATTATGCAATAGTTTGGTGGGATCAAATGATACTTAATCGACGTAGAAACAGTGAGCAGCCTTTTAATACTTGGAAGGAGATGAAGGTTGTTATGAGGAGGAGATTTGTCCCTAATCATTATTATAGGGAATTGTACTAGCATTTGCAAAGTCTCAAACAAGGGTCGATGTGTGTTGAGGATTATCATAAAGAGATGGATATTGTTATGATTTGGGCTAATATAGAGGAAGATAGAGAAGCTACTATAGCTTGGTTTCTTTGTGGCTTGAAAAGGACATTGCTTATTAGGCTGAATTATAACTTTATGTGGAATTAGAGGATATGGTTCATATGGTAATGAAGATTGAGAGGGAACTCAAAAGCAAGGGCACAACCAGATATGATTCTAAGTCTAATTTCAGTTTTAATTCTTCATGGAATCAACTTGGAAGAACAAGGATGACAAACCCTTAAATAAGCTTAAAGATGATGCTTCTAAGATTAAAATTTATATGGCCAACAAGGGTAAGGTTGAGAATCTGCTTAATCAAACTAGGAGTATAAGGTGTTTCAAGTGTTTAGGGCATGGTTATATAGCTTCACAATGTCCTAATAAGAAAGTTATGTTGATAAAGGATGGGCATGTAGAATCAGCAAGTGAACATGAAGATAACGATGATAATGAAGATAGTATGCCACCTTTGGAGGATGCTAGTGACATTGAGCGTTTTATGGGTGAAAGCACCCTGATTTTAGGCTTTCCTCGGCAACGGTCACTCAAACTGTGCTTTTGGATCTGTTTACCTGAGCTCACTGTTGAGTACTTCGACAATGAAGTTCTTCTCAAAATAGGGAAAACTTTTGGTAAACCTATTCAAATTGATATTGGTTACTGAACTGGCTATGTGAGGTCGTTTTGCTAAAATCTGCGATGTAAGTGCTCCTCCTATATTAGAATTGGCAAGCATCGTTAAAAGATTGAGAAAGAAGGAAAAAAGTACATTCCTTACGAAAATGCGATAGAAAATACACAAAAGTTGCATTCATCCTAGAAATAAAAACTGCTTCTAGAGTGTGTTTTTAGTAGCAAATAAGGAGATAGTGCTTTCCCCTTTGGGGTATAACCCAAAACTTGGATCCATTTTATGATGTATTAGTCGAACCCTTGGGATACAATGCCTTGCTCCTTGAGTATCATGGGATGTAATACCCCAACCTCCTAGAGGCTCCTGAGAAAGCAATTTCAGCCTTCTAGATAGTTAAGGAAAATTCCTACATCCCTCATCGATTTATAAGGAATGTAGTTTTTCCCCCTTACCAAAGGATACCCCCTTGAGTCTTATTATAATAAATATAAGAAGATAGAGTTAACCGAAGGAGTTAAGAGATTCTTGCTTTACTTTAATTTGTCCCGCCATTCTTGACTTAGGAACGAATATAGTAAGGGATGACTGCTTATCTATCATCTTTTATGAATGAAAGAACGAGTGGATGTATTGAATGAGTGTTGAGTGAGTGAATAGAAAAGAGCTCTTATTTATATTACTAAATAAAGTAAATTAAAAATAACCTTGACTTGAATCGTTCTTAGTGATCCAACTTTGCCTCCTTGAGGATCTTCTACATCTTGGAAAAAACCTTGCACCTCAATCATAGACTAGTCTTTCTGCTTGCATGTCATATTTTGCTTTGCACCTTCCCTATTTTCATGGTCGACTTCCTTCTTAGGGGCTTAATATAGTGAGGATTTCTACAGTTGCAACATAAGATGTTTATGACTTCATCGAAACTAAAAACCTGTTGGATGACCATTGTTGAAGATATGTACAATTGTCTTAGTTTACATAACTTATCTTTAGGATTATTATTATCTATTACTAAATTTTAGGAGATTAGTTTAAATAATGATTAGTTTAGATATTGATTATATTTAAAAGTTATTTATGCTTAAAACTCTCTGTGATTATTTAACCTCATAAATACCCTATAATCTTTAAGATTTAGAAGAGTATAAGCTAGTCTCTTTTGTTTAACACTCTTTTGGTTTTAATATCAGTGTTCCTTCATTTTTTTTCATATCACATTCTCAACTATAAATTGGTGTCAAAACATTTATCTTGAGGGACCTATAAGATTGTGTGATACAAATACAAACTTTTCAAATGGAGACCGATAAACAATCATCTTTCAGTCATATTGCTCCACCAATTTTTGATGGCCAAAATTATCAAGCATGGGATGTTAGGATGACAGTCTACCTCGAAGCATTGGATCTTTGGGAGGCTATAGAAGAAGATTATGACGTTTCACCGCTACTAGTAAATCCAACGATGGCACAAATAAAATATCATAAGGAGAGAAAGATAAAAAAAATCAAAGGCCAAAGCATGTTTTTTCTCTATCATTTCAAGCACCATATTTACCAAGATCATGACCCTAGAATCAGCCAAAAATATATGGGACTACCTCAAAAAGTAGTACCAAGGCAATGAAAGAACCAAGAACATACAAGTGCTCAATTTGGTCAGAGAGTTCGAGATGTTGAAGATGAAGGAGTCAGAAACGATTAAAGACTATTCTGACTAGCTATTAGGCATTGTTAACAAAGTAAGATTGCTAGGTAAAGATTTTTCTAATGAAAGAATTGCTCAAAAATTTCTTGTCACTTTACTTGAAAAATATAAGTCCAAAATTTCTTCTTTAGAGGAGTCTAAAGATCTGTCAAGCATATCCTTAGCAGAGTTAATTAATGCTTTACAGGGATCTAGTGCAAAGAAGAATGATCGAGAAAAGAAAAAACTATGGAAGGTGTTTTTCAAGCCAAATCAAAAAATTCAGAAGAAGACAAAGACAAAAAAATCAAAGAAAAAAAAAGCAAGTAATGACAATAATATTAATGCAAATTCATCTTGCCCTTATTGTAAGAAGTCAAGCCATATACCAAAGAGGGTTGATAGACAAAGCGCAAAAAGTGTGGGACCCCTAAAAAGGGTTTGCTAATCGTAACAACCTAAAACAACAAAAGTATCCAAAAAAATTACAAGAAGAAAAATTTTGCGGCAACGTATTTTGCCACTACCAATAGCTCAAGTGATTTATGGTTGATAGACAACGGCTGTACCAACCATATGACCAACGATAAATCTCTTTTTATAGAGAATGATAAAACTCTAATTTCCAAGTAAAAATTGGGAATGGTTAGTTTATCTTAGTCAAGGGAAAAGGAACAGTAGCTATTAAAAGCTTAACAAGTTTAAAGTACATTACTAATTTTTTATATGTGCCTAACATTAATCAAAACTTGCTTAGTGTTGGACAATTAGTTGAAAAAGGCTTCAAAGTTATTTTTGAAGACAAATGCTAGTTAATCAAGGATGCAAAAGGCAAAAATGTGTTTAAAGTGAAGATGAAAGCCAAGAGTTTTACTTTGAATTTGGAAAAGAATGAGCAAGCATAACTTGCAAGTCATGTAAGAAATACAGAATTGTGGCACAAAAAACTTAGACACTTCCATCATGCCAAGCTTCTATATATGCAGAAAAATAACTTTGTTTAGAGTGTACCAATATAGAATGGTAAACTAGCAAATTGTGTGGCTTGTCAATATGAAAAGCAAGTTAGAAAACCATTTCCTCAATCAGTATGGAAAGCATCACATGAACTCCAACTTATACGCATTGATGTTAAAGGACCTCAAGCAACTCTATCCTTAAATGAGAATTAAAGTGATTAAAGGCTACACAGAATAAGGTCAAACAATAGGAAAGAGTTTCTTCATCCTCTTCTAATGAGAACCAATCAAAACAATGCCATTACAGATACCAATGAGTCTTTTCAGCACTTGTCATCAGCCGTAGTTAAGGATAAGAAATCAAAACAGCAGCTCAAATATAAACGTCGTCAGGTACAAAAATCTCTTGTTAATATCTGCTCTGAATTAGCTAGGACTGGTGAACCTGATGGTACTACACTAAATATCAAAAGCACAAAGAAGACAAGTAGAATAAAGAGCCGGATGAAGGCATGGAGCAAGTAGGGCTAGGCAAGTGAAAGAGAGGGAATCACTGTCCTAAGGTAAGGCAATTCAAACTCATGCTTTCTTGTAGTATGCTCATCCCTTGGTTAAAGAAAGGCATCTAACCTACTAATTGTTCTTGGCTTTGTATTCTTCTAAATAAAAAGGTGCATATTTCAACCATTGTTCTTTCTTTCATTCACTAAGCTAAGTGTCACAAGAATAGTCATTCTTTTGCAGCGTGATTTGAAGAAGGGTCCAAAGAAGCATTCATACGATTTGCATTATATGAGGAGGACTCTTCTTTATGATCACACTAAGCAGTTATTCACAAACAAAATTCCTCACCATGGAGCACTAATCAAACTAATAAGCAAGCAAAGGAAGCAAGGCTAATTGTTTTGTCCCTAATACAATACAGGAGAGCACTTTAGAATTGTTTTCGATTCTAGGTGTTGGGAGAACTCCCTCCTTACCTATATTGCTATGTGTGGGTAGAATAGGTATGCTTACGAGCGAGAGCGATTTCTAATTCATAAAATGGTAGAAACCCTTGGTAATGTAATTAAGCAATGCTTTTTAATATTCCTTTGTTAAATTGAATTTGCTACTTAACTTAATAGAATAGAAGAAAGGAAAGGAAGATCAGTTTTACCGGATGAGATGAACCGTACTTGCCTTTTGTAAATGTACCGCATACAAGAGCAAACGTCTTTCTTTCAGTAAGGGCCGAGCATTTGGTGTTATTTGTTTCATTTCTAAATCATTAGTATAGCTGGCCGTCCGTTTAGACCTTACAAAGGGTTCATCACATCAGCACTTTCGACCATCTTATCATAAACAATAATTATGAGAAAGTAAATCGATCAATGCATTTGCGAAAGAGTAGGCTTTCGTGCATTTAGTCAATTGACAAATTGGTAGTTGTTGCTTTGGTTGTCTTTCTAATGCATGACTAGTTTGCACAATCCCATTTGAATACCCGAATGCGATAGACCCTTTGATGAAAGAAAGCGGTGATGTGGAATTAGAGCAAACAAGCATACTTCTTTCCTCCTAATTTAACCACTCTACACTTCAGACCTTTAATGGCTGCTCGATTCAACTAGCGCACTCAGTCCTTAACACTCCATTCAACAAAAGACCTTTCTTAAGGTGACCCAACCTATCTCTACGTCATCTGTAGACCTTTCCTTTAATTAGTAATTAGGATAAGAGGATAACGAGTCGGCATAAAGAAGTGGAAAAGTGCGGGTCTAGAAGCAGCTTCTGTGCCCAAGCTTAGGTCAGTATCCTTCTATGCTTCTTTCAATCCGGTGCTGAATGTGTTAGGTGCCGATCAGTTGGTAGTGATTTCTTTGAATTTCTTTGTAGGTGGAGGGCTTCCTTTTACAAAAGCTTTTCCGGGTCAAAGGCTTGACTCTCTATTATTGCATAACATAAGAGAAGGCTAGTGCGTGTGCCTACTGGACTTGTAATTGCCAACCGCCCCTTATGACACCTTGAACCTTTAGTCTAGGGCTTTCTTAAAAGCGAACTCTGATCACCATTTGGCAAGGTATGGTTATTCAAAGTGCATTTCCTCGAAGGAGTTCAAAAGAGTGCGTCGACAGCAAAGAAATAGTGCTTTGGGGCAAAATACATAATTGGTCTTCTAGAGGAGGGAATGGTAAAGTATAATGAGTAGTAATTAGTATGTCAGGGTCTCTCTAGTATCGATAACGGCTGAAGAAGGTCTGCCGGTCATCTTCTCTCACCCATTTCTAATTAACATAGTAAACAAATTTTGACATACAATCATATGTCTTCTTCCATCTTGAGCCAATAATATAACCTACTCAACAAGGCCATCATCCTCTCAACCCCTGGATGTCCTGCCCATCTTGGATCTTGAGTTTCTTAGAAGAGTGTCTAGCAAAGTTCCCCTCCACTAGGAACATATAATCTCCCTCCTCGAGCATAAACTAGACCATCTCTAGCCAATATCTCCGCAAAATTCCTTCGCGAATTTCTTTACAAAATTGTTTATATGTCAGATTTGGTTCCCATACTGTCTCACAGTCTACAATGTAAAAACTGAAGGTTGTGAAAGCGGCCACATACCCCTCTACACTTTTCCCATTGAGTGCATCTGCCACTTGGTTCTGCCTCCCAGCCTTGTGAACCCATACAAAATCAAATTCGACAAGATATTCCTGCCATCTTGCCTGTTTTGGTGTTAACTTCTTCAATGTCTTTGAAGTAAGTATTGGCCACATTGTCCGTCATGACCGTGAAACGAGTACCCAGCAGGTAATGTCTCCACATCGTCAAGCAATGTACCACCACCGTCATCTCTTTTTCGTGTGTGGAGTGACTTTGTTCTGCATCCTTTAACTTTCTGCTCTCAAAAGCAATAAGATGTCCCTTCTGAACAAACATACCACTAATGGCCCTATCCGAAGCATCTGTCCATACCTCAAATGGTTTATCAAAGTTAGGCAATTAAAACACCAGTTCAGAAGCTACCAAAACTTTAATATCCTCCAATGCTTTCTCACATGTCTCAGTCCATTCCCACTCCTTTCTTTTCCTCGGCAAATTTATCAATGGCCCTACTCTCCTCAAGTAGCCTTGCAGGAATCTCTTATAGTAGTTCGCCAGTCTTAGGAATGACCTCAACTTAGGGACTCATTTAGGGACTTGCTAATCAAGAATTGCCTGAACCTTCCCTCTGTCCATGCAAATTTTGCCTTTGCTGATCCAATGCCCTAAGAACAACACCTCTCTCTTGCCAAACTCGCATTTCTCCCTCTTTATGTAAAGCTTGTGTTCCCTCAACCTTTGGAACACTTACCTCAAATGCTCGAGATGACCCTCAAAGGTCTTACTGTATACCATGATGTCATAGAGATATACTATCACAAAACAAACCAGGAACTTGTATAGCACATCATTTATGAGAGCATAACATAGCTGGTGCGTTCGTCAAGCTGAATGGCATCACTAAGAACTCATAAGATCTATGTTTTGTTACACATGTTGTCTTGGCCTCATCTCCCTTAGCAATCCTCACTTGCCAATATCCTGATCTCAAGTTCAGTTTCGTGAAATAGAAAGCTCCACTTAACCGATCAAATAAATCAACCACATTAGACATTGGATACTTGTTCTTTGATCGTCACTTTGTTGAGCACCCTTGTAGTCCACACACATCCTCAATGAACCATCATGATTCCTTTAAAATAGCACCAGTGCACTATATGGTGCTTTTGAAATTAGATGTACCCCGCATTCAATAGCACATCAAGTTGCCTCCGTAACTCTTTCAACTCACTTGGTGCCACTCTATAAGGTACCTGGGCAGGGGGTCTTGCTCCAAGCTCAAGATTAATGTGATGATCCACCGCACATCGTGAGGGTAGCTCGTTGGGGAGCTCCGGTGGCATCGCATCAGTATACTCATTCAACATAGCAAAATACTCATCAAGCACCTTCTCAACCTAATTTGGCTTGATCTCCACAAGCGTTGCTATGTAGGATGACTCATTCCTCTTAAGTCCTTTATTAAACTGCTTGGCAAATTGGAGTGATGGTCTCAATTTTCCGTTCTCTAGGAATTTGCACCATACAAATTCTGGAGTTCTTCCTGTAATCAATAAGCCTCTCATGTGTGGCATCAAGTATGCCATTGCTCTCAGAAGAACTCAAGACCAAGTATCAAATTAAAGTATTTCAATGGGAGTATTGAGAACTTTATCTTGTCCCCCCAAGAACCGATCTTAAGGAACCCTAAGGCTGTGCCCTGCATAGCCATATTAGTAGCATTAACAGACCTTACCTCGCATTATGTACCCTCCACTTTCAATCCCAAGCACTGTACCTCACGTTGAACAATGAAGTTATTTGTGGCACCCATATCTAGCATTGCCTGAATATCCTTCCCATTGACTTGCACCTTTACATAAATAAGGTCTCGATAGGAATCGTCAAATCCTTAGCGTATTGCACCTTTGTTGCTACAATAGGTTGAGTTTAAGCACACTAGTCTCTACCTTTGCGGCCTCTTTCTCCTCGGTCACTGCCATATTCAGCTTGGCCTATTTAGGGCACTCCCTTACCTTATGGTGTACATCACAAATAAAACAACCCTTCTTCCCTGCATAGGGAACTTAGATTAGCTGGCTTTCCCTTTCTTCTTAGGCCCTAAAAGCTTTTGTGCGCCAACCTTCTACTTTCTCTTGTTTTCACCCAATATTCTTTTCTCTGATTGGGCGATAGTCTTATAATATACCAATGTATCTGCCACTATGATAGCCACAGTCAAGTCCTTCACGCCTTCCGTACATAGCTCCATTTAGGCCCAAATCTACAAGCCCGATATGAAATTGAAGAACTAGTCTTCCTTAGACATTACGAATATCCAGCATTATTGAGCTGAATTCCTTCGCATAATCTCGAACAGTCCCCGTGTGCCTCAATCTCTTCAATTTCTCCCTAGCAAGCCACACTGCGTTGCTAGGCAAGAATTCAGCCTTCAATTCTCTTTTCAAGTCCTCCCATGTCTCAATGGGTGCCCTTTGTGCCTCAGCGTCCTCATTCAGCTTTGTTTGCCACCGTAACATAGCATTGTCTATCCGATACATGCTAGTTATGTCTACCTGTTCAACATCCGGAATATAGGCTGCACAAAAATACTGCTCCATGTCCCACAAGAAATTCTCCAATTCCTTGACATTTTGGGATCCATTAAACCCATGCGTTTCAGGGACTTTTCTTTTGGCTTGGGTGCTTTCTGCAGGTTGAGATGCATTACCTACAACTTTCAACACTCGTAGCTCAGTACCGCACTGATCTACCTGCTCCATCAAAGCAACATTAGTTGGCACCATGTCCTCACCTACGCTGACCATCCACTCGCGGCATTCTGTCTCAAGGTTCCTCGATAAATCCTTAATTTCTGCCATTTCATCTCTCATCCCAGAGATTACACTCCTCATGGCCACCAACTCCCGCATTGCGGCCTCCATTTAGGCAACAATTATTAGGCTCTGTAGTATTACTATCCCTACCACAAACTCCAACCTTTCCACGCATTCCTTTAACGTCTCACCCGACATTATGTGTTATAACAAGTGATCTAGTATGGTTCTTCCCTTACCGCACTTGTTTTATCACTATCCTGTGATTTCGAGCATCGACTAATAACCAACTTATGGTAACTGGGCGTTGATACCACTTACTTGCAGCAACCCAATGTTAACTCAAAGGCAACTGGGCTCTGATACCAACACAGCTAGACTCATCTCCGTTAAAGAAGATTTATGAATGTTGTAGCAAAATTGAGCCAAATTGAGCAACTCCTATGGCTTGCCATCACATAATACCTCAAACACTCCTCGAGTAAGGCATTAACTCGCCCAGTTTGCCCATCTATCTATGGATCATTGGCAGTCAAAATTTTCAACTCAATGCCCATGAGATTGAAAAGTGAAGTCCAGAACTTGCCTATAAAGCGTGCATCTCTATCACTCAGGATATCTTCTAACACTCTGAAATACTTTATCACTTACTTGAGCATCAGCTCTAAAGCTCTCTCTGCTGGACACGCATGTGGTGCGGGAATAAACACAAAATACTTCAAAAATCTGTCAACCACCACCAAGATTAACTTAGAATCATCTCCTGCCTTGGGTATACCTGATATGAAATCCATCAAGATTAATTGCTAGGGTCTCTTTGGTATTAGTATTGGCTGAACAAGGCTCGCCGATCTTCTTCTCTCACTCATTTCTAATTGACATACTAGACAAGTTTTGGCACACAACCGTATGTCTTCTTCCGTCTTGGGCTAGTAATATGTCCAACTCAGCAAGGCCATCACCCTCTTGACCCCTAGATGTCTTGCCCATGTTGGATCTTGAGTTCCTCACAAGAGTGTCTTATGAATTTCCCCTCTACTAGGAACATATAATCTCCCTCCTCGAGCATAGACTAGACCATTTTCTAGCCAATATCTTTGCAAAATTCCTTCATAGATTTCCTTGCAAAGTTGTTTACATGTCAGATCTTGGTCCGCATACTGCCTCACTTTGTCTACAAAGTCAGAGCTGAAGGTTGTGAGAGCGGTCATATACCCCTCTACACTTTTCCTACTGAGTGCATCTGCCACTTGGTTCTACCTCTCAACTACGGTCTTATAATTTACCAAGCTATCCGCCGCTGTGATAGTTACAATTAGGTCCCTCACGCCTTGCTTACGTAGCTCTATTTGGGCCCAGCTCTGCAAGTCTGATATGAAATTGGAAAGCTTGTCTTCCTAAAACGTATTTTGAATATCCAGCATCATTAAGTTGAATTCCTTCACATAATCTCGCACAGTCCCCATGTGCCTTAATCTCTTCAATTTCTCCGTAGCAAGCCACACTGCGTGGCTAGGCAAGAATTAAGCCTTCAATTCTCTTTTTAAGTTCTTATATGTCTCAATGGGTGCCATATTATCTCGAAGACAACCGGGCTCTAATACCAACTATCATAGGGTCTTTCTTTAAAACAGCTCCCTATGATGCGTTGAGGCTCTCCTCAACCTGCACTCCTAATTTTTTCGCTCTTTAACTCTCACAGTGCAAGATATGAAGCACAAAAGAGCAAACACACAAGAATAAAGCAATGCGACAAGCAATTACAATGCACACGAGAGTTATTAAAGCACCGACCTTAAACCTTTTTATTACTCACAAAAAGAAATTACAAGTGCTACCTCACTCACACTTGCCTCTCTCTCACAACATATGCAAGTACATACATCTCTCATGTACACCTCTCATGTACATCTCATATTAAAGGGTCTCGCCCCTTTAATAGTGGAACCAACACCCCTTGGTTCCTAGGGTCACTAAGAATCGTAATCCTAGTGTAACTCCTAGAATCTGTGTATATCTCCTATAATCTAGGTATATCTTGTATAATCTGAGTATATTTTTGTAAGCATCGAATTCCGAGTAGAACTCTTTACCACAAGGAGTCCTATGCGTAGTTGACCTCTATTGCGCATAATAGCCCACCACGTTGCACCACATCATACTCCTACCGCACTTAAGAGTTGCAATCTAACTAGTAGAACCATACTTAAACTCTTGGCATTATCCACTTGTTCCAACGGTCCACAGAAAGAATTCTATCCCAACTTAAACTCTACAAGTGGTGCCCCACAAGCCTTTTAGAATCTTCCACTTCAGGTATTAAAGTGATTCTCCAATAACATTCCTCTGGTACAAATTGATGTTGATCAAACAATGGTTGATATTCAACCAAATGATAATCAAATTTCACAAACTAGTGATGTTTTAGTAGATCAAGTTGTTGAACAACCAGTTATGCAACATACTCCTTAGGAAAATGTTAAAGTAACATTAAGAACACCTATTAGCATAAAAATATCACCAATTTCTAGTTATTATATTGTGTATTTACAAGAGTCAAACTATAATATTAGAGCCATAAATAATCCAGAAACATTTTCACAAACCATAAGTTGTCACCAATCTAACTTATGGTATAATGCCATGAAAGATGAGATGAATTCTATGTCAACGAATGGAATTTGAAATCTTGTTGAGTTGTCTAAAAGATTTAGACCCATATGGTGTAAATGGATATTTAAAACAAAAAAGGATTCATTAGACAACATTGAGAGATACAAGTCTAGACTTGCTCCCAAAAGATTTACTCAGAAAAAAGAAATCGATTACACAAACATTTTCTCCTGTGTCTAAAAAAGTTCTTTCCATGTGATTATGGCATTAGTAGCTCATTTTTATTTAGAGTTATATCAAATGGATGTGAAAACAACATTCCTTAATGGAGATTTGGAAAGAAAAGATTTATATGAGGATTTTTTTTCAGTGATAGTGAACATTTGGTTTGCAAGCTTAAGAAATTTATATATGGATCGAGTCAAGCCACTCGACAATAGTATTTAAAATTTCATGAAATTATTTTTTCATTTGGTTTTGAATAAAAATATCATGGATCAATATATATACCAGAAAGTTAGTGGGAGTAAAATTTGTTTCCTTGTACTATATGTGGATGATATACTATTTGCAACCAATAATAAAGGATTTTTACAAGAGGTGAAATAATTTCTTTCTAGAAATTTTGATATGAAAGATATGGGTGAAGCATCTTTTGTCATTGGCATCAAGATATATAGAGAAAGACATAGCAGTATTTTATGTCTATTTTAGAAAACCTATATCAAGAAAGTTCTAAAAAGATTTCGGCAAAACATTAATCTCCAAGTGTAGCACCAATTGTTCAGGGAGATAAGTTCAATTTGAACCAATGTCTAAAAAATGATCTCGAAAAGGAACAAATGAACAAAATTTCATATGCTTTAGTTGTTGGAAGCATTATGTATGCTTAAGTCTGTATAACACCTAACATAGCTTTCATAGTTGGAATGTTGGGAAGATATTAGAGTAACCAAGGAATGGACCACTAGAGAGGTGCAAAGAAAGTTTTAAGCTAACTTCAAGGGACTAAAGATTATATGGTTATGTATAGAAGAACTAACAATCTGAAGTAATTGGCTACTTAGATTCTAACTTCGCTAGTTGTGATGATTCAAGAAAATCAACATCTGGATACATCTTTATGTTAGCTAGTGGAGCCGTATCTTGGAGAAGCGCTAAACAATCACTGATTGCTACTTCCACTATGGAAGCCAAGTTCATTTCGTGTTTTGAGGCCACCTCTCATGGAGTTTGGTTTAAGAGTTTTATATTTAGGCTTAGACTATTGGATTCAATTTTTATGCCATTGAGGATATATTGTGACAATTCAGTTGTTGTATTCTTGGCTAAGAATAATAAAAGTGGGATTTGAAGTAAACACATCGACATTAAGTATTTAGCCATTAGAGAACGTATTAAGGAAAATAAAGTGGTCATTGAGCACATCAGTACTCAATTGATGATTGCAGATCTTTTAACTAAAGGCATGCCACTGTCAAGGTTTAAGGATCATGTAATACATATAGGACTTGGTTCTAGTATGTAAATTCATTGTTATTTATGAAACTCTAATCATTTGTTTTCTAATAAAGTGTGCACATTTATTTGAAAGAAACAAAATTTGTATTAGACCTAAAATAAACACGAAGTTTATTCATTAAGTTAAGGTCATTATGTTGGACCAAGAATAAACATAGGATTTATTCAATAACATTTACACATTAAGGCTATAGCAAGAAGTATCATATATTTGTATTACATGGAAGAGAAGTTATACATGAAGGATTTATTCAAGCATATTATTTCTTGTATGTGAGAATTTGAAGTTTGCAGGCCAAGTGGGAGAATGTAAGTTACAAATTATGAATTTATAACATTCAAATTCATTAAGAAATAATTTGTAACATCCATATTATGGCCCTTAACTCTCCATTATATTTTTGTAACTCTAAAATTCAAATTTAAAACATGAAACTATAGCATTGAGTAGTCATAATACCTCTACTAAGTGTTAGAATTCTTTGATAACTATCACAAGGCCTTTATTTAGAACGGCTCCTTGTGATGCATTAAGGCTCTCCTCAACCAGCACACTCAATTTTTTCGCTCTTCAACTCACACAGTGCAACATATAGGGCACACAAAAGCAAACACGCAAGAATAAAGCAACGCAACAGCAATCACAGTGCACATGAGAGTTACGAAAGCACAGACCTTTAACCTTTTTATTGCTCACAAAAAGGAATTACAAGTGCTACCTCGCTCACACTTGCCTCTCTCTCTCTCACACACACACAACATGTGCATGTACGTACATCTCTCATGTACATCCCCCATGTACACCTCTCATGTACATCTCTCATGTCTCCCTTATGTACATCTCATATTCATCTCTCATGTACATCTCTCATGTACCTCTCTCATGTACATCTCATACTAAAGAGTCTCACCCTTTTATATAGTGGAACCAATACCCCTTGGTTCCTAGGGTCACTAGGAATTCTAATCTTAGTGTTGCGCCTATAACTCGCAAAAACTCCCCCATTGGTTAGGACAAGGTGCCATCCTACCCTTGGGTGTCTACTCCTAATCAAGGCAGTGACAAACCTCCCCACTTAAAGAACCCAACATCCTCGTTGGATCGGAGAGGTATTCTTGTACCTGTTTCTCGACTTTCCACAATGTAGTGTCTCGCTCCCAACTAGCATCTGTAGCACTTTCCCCTTTCTATTGAACCAAATACTCTGTTCTTCGGTTCTTTTTACTATGCCCTAAGACTCGATGATTTAGTATCTTCTTGACCTTCTTGTTGAACTGCTATCGAATCACGGGCAAAGCTTGCCTAACCTGTTGGCATCCCTCATTGAGCAAGTCCTTGTGAAAGGGCTTCAAGAAACTTACGTGCACTGTGGGATGTATCTTTAATTTCTCAAGCGCGATTTTGTGTACCCTTTGCACTACTTCAAAATGGTCGTCATGCCTGGGTACCAGTCCTCTATGTACAATTTTATTATTGATCTTCTTCCATTTTAGGTTAGTAATATGACCTACTCAACAAGGTCATCATCCGCTCTCCCCCTGGATGTCGTGCCCATCTTGGATCATGAGTCTCTCGTAAGAGTGTCTTACAAAGTTCCCCGCCATTAAGAACATAGCCAATATCTCTGCAAAATTCTTTTGCGGATTTCCTTACAAAGTTGTTTGTATGTCGGATCTTAGTCCGCATCTACCTCACTTTGTTTACAAAGTCAAAAGTGAAGGTTGTGAGAGCAGCCACATACCCCTCTACACTTTTTCTACTAAGTCCATCGGCCACTTAGCTGTGCCTCCCAGCCTTGTGAACCTATACGAAATCAAATTCGACAAGATATTCCTACCATCTCGCCTATTTGGGCGTTAACTTCTTCAACGTCTTCAAGTAATTATTGGCCATTTGTCTATCATGACCGTGAAACAAGTACCCAGCAGGTAATGTCTCCATGTCGTCAAGCAATGTACTACTGCCGTCATCTCTTTTTTCATGTGTGGAGTGCTTTTGTTTCGCATCCTTCAACTTTCTACTCTCAAAAGCGACAGGATGTCCCTCCTGAACAAGCACAGTAACAATGGCCCTCTTTGAAGCATCTGTCCATACCTCTAACGGTTTATCAAAGTCAGGCAACTTAAGCACTAGTTCAGAAGCTACCAAAACTTTAATATCCTCAAATCCTTTCTCACATGCTTCAATCTATTCCCACTCCTTTCCTTTCTTCAGCAAATCTATCAATAGCTTTACTTTCCTCGAGTAGCCTTCCAAGAATCTCCTATAATAGTTCGCCAATCCTCGGAATGACTTAAACTCAAGGACTCGTTTAAAGATAAGTTTTTGGCTCCATGAGTCTATATTCGAGTCAGGTTGATCCGGTTGGATGTTGAAGAAGACCCTTGCCAACGGATGATATGTCAATTGTTTTTAATATATATGAATGACATGTCATACGAGTTTCTTTACTATTTGAAAATAAGTTTTAAAGTGTTGGATTTAAACCGAGGCCTAGTCATTGTAATGCCTAACCACTAGACCATGGCCACTTTTTTATAATTAGACACATTTAATTTTTTTTATGCGTTTTTAATTTTAATATTAATTACATGAAAAATTAAAACGGTCATTATTAAATTTGTGACTAGTATTTAAAATATATTTATTTGATATATTAAATTTATGAATAATTTAATTTATTTTTAATTTAGACAAAATTAAATTATATTGTACAATTTAAATGTTTGAATTTATGCATATTATTTATGTCATGTTATATGTATAGTTTGGATTTAATTATTTTAAGAATATAATTTGTGTTTTATATATGCAATAATATAATGTACTGAGTTTATATATTTTATATTTTTATTCATACATCTTGCAGACGGTAGTTAGTATGTAAATACATTAAAAAAATACATAAAATTTAAGCAAATAAAAAATATCATATTGAAGTATTATTGTTTGGTATAGTTATATTATTTTATTTATTTATAATTATATGTTTGAAAAAATTTTGTCTAAGGAGATTAGGTTATATGTGAGACTGCTTGTGACCCCTCTAATCTTTCTTGGGAATTGACTTACTATGATTGTTAATTAAATATATTACTCTCTATTACCTGTACAATAAATATAGAAATATTTTAGCTAAAATTTTTATAAGCATGTATATATTTATTGAAATATCTTAATGATTCATAAAAGTTTAATACATTTGAGAGTAGCCACAACATCTATAAGTCAAATAAAACTTTATATTATTTTAGAATCATATATACTTTAAGACATTAATTATAATTAATCATATTAAATGTAATAAATTTTATCATGTTAAATGTGATAAATTTTATCTCACAAGAATTTTATTACGTTTATATGATTAATTAGGATAAATTTTATATTATCTTTCTTAATTTACCTGCAGAAGTTAAAAAATTAGATATAATATAATAATTTTATCATTAAGATATGTGAATTTATTTCAATAAAATACTTAACCCATAAATAGTATTTTATGTCATGTAATTATATTTTTATACATATTTATATTAATAAAATATGATAATTATAAGATATGGAAAGAGATTGTTGTATATAGGGTGGCAGGATAACTAACATTTCGCCATTCAAAACTGTGATTGTTCATCTTTTTTTATAATATAATCTATATTCTGTCACCTTAAATACAATAATATTTCTTTTTTCATGTTTTATAATTTTCTCCTACTAGTTTAGGAACATTTAAATTAATATCAAATATATTTGTAGGTAGTGATTCAGCAAAAATACATACTTATGATGAATTTATTGAGGCTTAAATATTATCATATTTTATCAATATAAAATATGCATAAAAATATGAATCACATGACATAAAATATTACTTATAGATTAAGTATTTTATTCAAATAGATTTACATATTCTAATGATAAAATTATTATATTATATCTAATTTCTTAATTTTTGTAGGTAAATTAACAAAAATAATATAATATTTTATCTTAATTAATCATATAAACGTAATAAAAATTCTTATAGAATAAAATTTATCACATTTAATATAATCAATTACAATTAATGTTTTAAATTATATGTGATTCTAACATAATATAAAGTTTTATTTAACTTAGAGATGCTATAACTACTTTCTAATGTATTAAATTTTTATGGACCACTAAGACATTTCAATGAATATATATATGTCTTATAGAAATTTTATTCAAAATATTTCTATATTTATTATACAGGTAATAGAGAGTAATAATTTAGCTAACAATTACAGTAGGTCAATTCTCAAAAAAGATTGAAGAGATCACAAGTAATCCCACTTAAAACCCAACAAGCAATCCCACTTAAAACCCAACCTTTTTAGACATAATTTTTTCAAACATGTAATTATAAGCAAATAAAATACTACAATTATACTTAATAATAATACTTCAATAAAAAATTTTTCTATTTGCTTAAATTTTATGTATTTTTTTAATGTATTTGCATACTAACTACTATCTCTAAAATATATGTATAAAAATATAAAATACATAAACTCAATAAATTATACTATTACACATATAAAACACAAATCATATGCTTAAAATAATTAAATCCAAACTATGCATATAACATAACATAAATAATATGCATAAATTTAAATATTTAAATTGTACAATATACTTTAATTTTGTCTAAATTACAAATAAATTAGATTATTAATTAATTTAATTATGTTAAAAGATTTAAATCAAATAAATATATTTTAAATACAAGTCACAAATTTAATGATGAGTGTTTTAATTTTGTATGCAATTAATATAAATATTAAAAATGTATAAAAATATGAAATGTGTCTAATCAACCAAAAAATAGCCATGGCTTAGTGGTTAGGCATTACAATGTGTGTGCCTAGATTTGAATCCATCCTTTTATAACTTATTTTGCAAATATTAAAGAAACCCATATGACTTCAAATCCATCCTTTTATAATTTATTTTTCAAATACTAAAGAAACTCATATAACATGTCAACCACTGGTAAGGGTCTTCTTCAACCTCCAGCCGAGTCAACCCGACCCCAATGTGGACCCATGAACTCGAAAACTTATCCAACCATTTTTAACACCATTTTTAATGTTGTTCTATGTCAAAAATGTTATAAATTCAATTTTAAAATAATTTATAATATATATTTCTAATAAAAATATATCAACATAAGTTACATAAAAAATAAAAACCTTAACAAAGCATAACTATTTTAAGTTTTTCTTTCATAAAACTTAGCAAATTAAGCAAGGCAGAGATTATTAACATGCTCTGATACCAAATGTAAGCATATAACACTAAAACATGTTTAAAAAACTAAAATTTAAATTACAGAAGCTATAGATAACCAACCTCTCACCATTGCTTTTCTTCATGTTTTGAATGTTTCCAAAACCCTCTAAGCATTCTAAATCCTCTTAAGATGGTGTTTAATAAGATTTTTGAGTTTAGGGACCTTTGCAAAGCAAAACACCTCCTAATTTATAGAATTCTTCCCATCAAAGTATTCTTATATTTAATGAAGGTATTATAACTACTTAATGCTATAGCTCATGTTTTAAATTTGAATTCTAGAGTTACAAAATGCAATGGACAGTTAAGGGCATAATATGGATGTTACAAATTATTTCTTAATAAATTTAAATGTTACAAATTTAGAATTTGTAACTTATACTTCTGACCTTTCAGTTCTTTTTTAAAGCAAAACATGGTATGTATGCAAACCCATACTCTTACACCATTACACCAAATCTTTTGGGAGGACATTATAACTTGTCCTAAGCTGGCTCGGAACATCGTTGACTGTGAACTAAGTAATAATGAGACAAATTTACTTAAATTATAAATATAAAAGATTTTTTGTAGAAATCAAGAACTAATAGAGTTTTAACTACCTTTTAACGGTCAAATATTTATTTTATTTTCTTGGTAACCAAAACAGATTTGATGTTACCTTATTGACTACCTTATTTTATTTTCAGACAGTTTTATGTAGTAGGACAAACCTGTGTAGGCAATTTCCTGGTAGAAAAAGACAATTGCTCAACTAACTAACAAGTGACAATGACCTACACTCAAAATTTGATTCTTTTCAGGGACCAAACATATCACAAGTCCAGCCATCTCTTTGCTTTGATGATCACATGGACTTAGATCCTATCAACCCAACATAAGCAAACAAGGGCATATGATGCTGTCTTTCCTTATCAATATATACATGACCTAATTTCCATTGCTTCTACACCACAACACTTCACAAGCTCTTCATATGAAAAAAAAATCCCATTTCTAGAGCTTTTATTTTGCTATTTCGTCAAAATTCACATTCTAAAATCATGATCAACTCAAAAAGGTTCATTTGGTTAGCCAGGAAGTGGCAGAAAATGGCTGCTATGAAACAGGAAAATTTCCTTCCTAGGAAGTGGTTCTGCAAAGAAATCATCAGTTGCTCATTCTCAGCACAAGTGTCTTTGTGGAGCTCTTAAGAATGTCCGAAGAGGAACTTCAACTTCCATCCGAGGAACCAATCACTCTACCCTGTGATAAAACATTCTTGAATTATGTTACATCATAGGTTAAAGGATGCATGCCTGAGGATCTGGGGAAAGCTTTGCTAACTCCTTTGTCAACATGCCATTTCTTAGTTTCATCTTCTCTTGCTCTTGGACAAAGCCATCAACAAAACCTTGTTTACAGCTATTGAAGAAATCATTTCTAGAGTTGGTTGATATATGTTAGAAAGTTTAGATGAAGTATACTTCCTACAATTCTGTTAATATCAAATGAAAAATTGTATTCCATTAATTCTGCAATAAATGGTATAGTTTTACTTCTACATTTATAATATTCATATATATGTTGATTTGGTCAGTAAACAAGATTCAATGACAGGAGTCATCCTCATACACTATTCTTTGACTTGTTGCACAAGATTTCTTCTGAAAATTACAATGAAACTTCAACTAATTTAGATAAGCTTTTTCTGATATTAGTCCTTCAGATTTTGAATACAAATTTAAATTTTTCTGCATTTATAGTTTCTCTCGAGGCACACTTACATTATTTTTGTCATTAATATCAGCGTATAATGCAGTTTGCAAAATAGCTACTCCTCGTTGATAATCAATTTTGATTGCATCGTTGAACTAGCTGAGCTGATAAAATTTTAAGCTTAAATTTTTTCAAAATTAATCTTTCCACAAAATGAAGCAAAACTCTGAAAATTGAAGCTGCACAAAAGTCTCAACTATGGCATTTACAACATTGTGGCTAGAACAAACCAGTACTATTTTCTATAGAAAATATTGATATATTCCTGTTATGATCAGCACTTAATGAGGTTTGAAAACAAGGATTAAGCATTAACGAAGCGATAATGAACAAAATTTCGAAAGATTCTTGGTACAAATCAAGGACAGATTCAGAGTTTAACTACCTTGCAACTGTTTGCTTAGGAAAATGATCCAGTAAATGACAACAGTTAGTTTTATTTTCTTGGTTAACCAAAACAGAATTGATGTTACCTTTCCAGCATCTTAAGCAGTTTATTTTATTTACACAGACATTGTTTTCAGCAGTAGGCCATAACAGTCTAAGCAAAATACTGGTAGAAGACAATTGCTCAACTAACCAACAAGTGGACATGGCCTACCCGGAATTTACTTCTTGCGTACTAAACACGGCCACAAGTCCAGCCATCTCCTTGCTTTGATGATCACATGGCCATAGATCCTATCAACCCAACACAACCAAACATGATCATATGATTCTTTCTTTCCTCGTTAATATAAATATGACCAAACTCCCATTGCTTCTGCACTGCACAATTTCATAAGATCTTCTTATCAAGAAAACCTCATCTCCAGATCTTCTACTCCGTTTCTTCAAAATCATCGTTCTACAAACATGATCAACTCTAAAAGGCTCATTCAATTGGCATGAAAGTGGCAATGAAAAGCCGGAGAATTTCCTTACCTGGAAGTAGTGCAGCAAAGAAAGCATCAGTTGCTAATAAAGGACATTTTGTCGTGTACACCACTGATAACATACGGTTCGCAGTTCCATTTGGAATATCTAAGCACGAGTGTCTTCATGGAGCTCTTAAGAATGTCCGAAGAGGAATTTGGACTTCCATCCGCTAGACCAATCATCACAATATTCTTCAGACAATTCTCTCAAATATTCCTGGATTATGCACTAGGGCCGGGGGAGCCCAAAATTCCTGAAAATTAGCTTTTTATGATTACCTCGGAAATAATCCGGCGAAAGGGGATTGTTCAGGGCGGGTTCAATGGACAGCGACAATGGAATAGCTGTTGGGTGGTTAGGACACCCTATCTTTAAAGACAAGAAGGGCGTGAACTTTTTGCACGTCATATGCCTACTTGTTTTGAAACATTTCCAGTTGTTTTGGTAGACGGAGATGGAATGGTTCACTCTGCCATGTGATAGTACTTTCCCGAATTATGTTATATCATTGGCTAAGGATGCATACCTGAGGATCTGGACAAAGCTTTGCTAACTTCTCTGTCAACATGCCATTTCTCAACCTCATCTTCTATTCCCCTAGGACAAAATCATCAACAAACAATAATCTGTAGCTATTGAAGATTTCAATTCTAGACTTAGTGTATACATGTTACACCATTTTTAGATGACATGGTGTATGTTACATGAGAAAGAGTTGCCAAAGAAACTATAGGCAAAAGCTGCAAACACTGCAGTTTTTTTGCTAAATAGGCTGCCAACTAAAGCTTTGCAGAAAAAAACTCCGTGTAAAGCCTGGTTTGGCTACAAACCAAATTTGCAAAATCTGCAAATTTTTAGTCGTCTTTGTTTTTTTTTATGTGCCACAAGTAAAAAAATATACAATTGTCAGAGATTCCGCAATACTTTGATGATGATATAGATGATGTCCCAGTTAAAGGAACAAGGTCTTTATCTGATATTTATGAAAATAGTAATATTGCTGTATTTGAGCCTGCAGAATTTGAAAAAGCTGAGAAGGATGACAAGCGGGTTGAAGCAATGAAAGAGGAGCTCAGAATGAATGAAAAGAATAACACGTGGGAGTTGGTGAACAAACCTCAACACAGAAAGGTCATTGGAGTCAAATGGTTTTATAGAACCAAACTTAATGCAAATGGTTCTATAAATAAATGTAAAGCTAGATTAGTTGTGAAAGGGTATAGTCAAGTGTTTGGGGTGGATTTATCAGAAACTTTTGCTCTAGTAGCACGCTTGGATACAATCAAGATGTTGCTTGCTTTAGCAGCACAAATAAGATGGAAGACTTATCAGCTGGATGTAAAATCTGCTTTTTTAAATGGTAATCTTCAAAAAGAAATCAATGTAGAGCAGCCCAAGGGATTCAAAGTCAAGGGACAAGAGGAGAAAGTCTATTTGCTGAAAAAGGCCTTATATGGTCTTAAACAGGCACCTAGAGCCTAGTATAGCAAGATTGATGAACATGTTCAAAGTCTTGGATTTGTTAAAAGTTCAAGCGAAGCTACATTATATGTAACAAGAGCAGATGCTAATTTAATTATAGTTTCTATTTATGTTAATGATTTACTTGTAACAGGAAGCAATGAGAAACTGGTAAAAGAGTTTAAAGCTGAAATGCTCAAAGTATTTGAGATGACTGATCTTGGCTTGATATCTTACTTTCTAGGTATGAAAGTGAAGCAAGATCATGATGGAGTCTTCATAAGCCAAAAGAAATATGCAAAGAAAATACTCAAGAAATTTCACATGGAAGAATGCAAAAGCACCAGCACACCAATGAATCAGAAGGAGAAATTTAGCAAGGATGATAGGGCAGAAAAAGTTGATGAAAGCCAATACAGGAGCCTAATTGGTTGTTTGATATATCTTACAGCCACTAGACCAAACATAATATTTGCAGTGAGTTTACTTTCAAGATTCATGCATTGTGCCAGTGAAGTGCATTTCCAAGCTGTAAAAAGGATTGTATGATATATCAAGGGCACTAGAAATTATGGTATCAAATATTCTTACTGTCAGAATTTTAAACTTCATGATTATTCTGATAGTGATTGGGCAAGTTCTGCTAATGACATGAAAAGTACAACAGGATTTTGTTTCAACTTTGGATCAAGAATTTTTTCATGGTGTTTAAAAGAAGCAAGATGTGATAGCTCAAAGTACAGCAGAAGTAGAATATGTAGCAGCTAATGCTACAGTAAATCAAGCAATTTGGATTAGAAAAATACTTGCAGACTTACACATGAAACAAAGTGAGCCAACACATATTTATGTAGATAACCAAGCTGCAATTGCAATTTCAAATGATCCTGTTTTTCATGGTAAAAATAAGCATTTCAAAATCAAGCTGTATCACTTAAGAGAAGAACAAAAGAACGGCGAAATTAAACTACTTTATTGCAAGACTAAGGATCAAATTGTGGATGTGTTAACTAAAGCTCTACCAAAAGCTAAACTTGAAGACTTAAGAAATAGATTAGGCCTCTATAAAGGAGGAGTGTTGAAAAAGTGCCTTAGTTTGTTAGGATTTGCTTATATCTTATCTTTTATTTTGGCTTATCATTTATCTTTAATTTAGGCTTATCATTTATCTTTAATTTTTGCTTATCATTGTTTCAACTCTAAATAAAGAGCAATACAATGAACAAAAAATTAAGACTTCTAGAAAATAATTGCTCTCTTTCTTTTTTTCTTTGCCAAATAACTGTTCATATTGCTTTGTTCTTGTGGTAAACAACAACAGAAATAATATATTAGAAATTAATTATTAATTTGCAAAGTTATTGTAGACCTTGTTTTAGTTAAAAGTTATGGTTTACTTAATAACGATTTCTTTATACTGAATTCATTTATATTAAAACTAGCTTTTAAAGATTTTAAATTTTATTACTTATAATGTTAGAGTATTGAAGATGCAATAGCAATATGTATATGTTATTTATGGATTATTAACAGAAAGTTGGAGATACGGTCGAGGTATAAGTTTTCGAGTTATTTATCGAGGGAAGTGGATTCATTCATAACATGCATCTTTTGTTTGGTTAAAATCTGAAATGTTTTACTGTAATATCTAGAAATGAAGCAAATGATAGTAATAATACATCTTTGCTTGCTCATAAGAGTCATTTGATTGTATACTCTGTCGATCAAAAAAGCTTTTCAGTTCCCATGGTGCATGTTAATAGAAGTACTCTAAGAGGACTAGTGAAGTACAACAAGTAAAAATTTTGTGTATGTTCATTGAAAATATCTACTATCAAACTACAACTTTGTATTACGAAAAGCTAATTCTGTAATTTGCTTCAGAAGCTGCAAATGAGTGATTTCTAGTTGCTTTGCTCTTGCTGAATGAATGCAAACGGTAAACATCAGCCAACAACTAAGGTCTTTAGCAATGCCTTCTCTATATATTTTACTGCATACCTTTGGAGCAAATAGACTACATACTCCTTCAAAACTGCATCACATGGCAACGTGATAGGTTCGCTGCTTGGTGGTCCAAATTCATCTTCTGCCATTTTAAAGATCTCTCTATTAATAGTGTTGTTCAGAAATACCATGGAATCACAAAGCGTTTCTCATCAGCTGAGTAGATGACGAAGTGTCCCTTTTCAGCCACAGTTTGTGTTGCAGCTTCCTGAATTAGCAGCCCCTGTGGCTTTTGGGAATGAGATTCTTTTCCGCTTGCTAGCAGCCAGTTTCTGCCATTTCTTTGGCATTTTGATCAGCTTCTTTGGGCTAATCATCTTGTTTCTTTTTTACTAAAGAAGAAGATTTGGAAACTCTGAATGTTGTGTTTGCTCGATAAAAGGCTAATGAACTAGGTCGGTTGTCTAGTCCCGTGGCTATAGACAGTATATGTGGAGACATAGCAAGCTGATAGGTGTGAATGAATGGCTATCATGGTGGAGCCTTGCATAGATCTATTTTCTTTTCTTGTGCCTAGTGGTTTGATCACATTCTGGCCCAAAGCCGTTAGTGGTTAAAAATCACAGACATTGTCAACCTCAAGAATGTAGATTTAGAAAATGCATATCGGTGTTGTGCCAAGTATAACGGTCCGATAAGTATGCACCCAAATTTATCTTGGCGATGTTCTTGCATTAGAAATTTTGCCTAGCCAAGCATATTTGGTGATGTACTGTTGGGGTCCCGATTTTTTTCCCTAACTTTTCTACACCTTAGGGGTTAGCATGCCTATTAGAATACTTTCTAACTTGCTGCCCCGTTTGATTCTTGAGTTCTTTTCTTATTTTATATCCCCTAAGTTGTCCTTCGGGTTAACTAAGCTGTCCTTCGGGTTAACTAATATATATAAAGATATGTTGTATAGGCAAGAAAACTCTTAAACCTATCACAACTTGCCCTTGGTTGAAGAAAACAACTCTTGACTTCAACCTTAGCTCTTAAGCAAGGAAGACAACTCTTAACCTTGTCTTAAGCCCAAGTTATCTCAAGACAACTCTTAAAAAATAACCGAAAATATAAACAAGAATGTGAGCAAGAATGCTTACCTTTAATTCTTGATTAATGAATGAGAAAATAACAAAATCCGTAGCTTATTAGCTCCTCATAAATAATGGGCTGTATTTATAGTCTTAAGAAAGCCTTATCCTAATTTAAATAGTATTTAAGTTCCTTATTCACTTAGGATATGTTTTCCTAAGTCAACAAGCTTTTTTAAGTCAAATAAAACATTATCAAGATAGACCTTATCCAAACGTTTCCTAATTCTACTAAGATTCTTCGTCTTTCTTGAATTTCTACCTAGACTAGAATTCCTACCTTATCTTGTATTTTACAGCAGCTGCACTTCCTCTTGCCTAATCCTTGTAGGACTAGGACTTTGAATGCATATCCTTCTGCCCTTAGAATTTTCTTGTCGTGACTATCCTATTGCTACTAGAACTCATCATGAGTGTCCTTCTGCTGATAGAACTCTTCTTGGCATGGATGTCCTGCTACTACTAGAGCTTTGCTTGGCATGGATATCCTGCTACTGCTAGAACTCTGCTTGGCATAAACGTCTTAATGCTGTTGGAGTTCTTTTTGATGCAAATATCCTTCTTCTGCTGGAACTTTTGATGGCATGAATGTCCTTCGTTGATTAGGATTAAGTCAAATACTAGTTGGGCTTCACTGCTGGGCTGCATACTTTCTATTGTCATTCTTGTTATGCACATTTTCTGGCCCATGCTCTCCTTTGTCACACCATTTTCTGTCCATTGCCTTTCCTGCATACTTAGGTTCTCAACAATCCCCCTTTTTTAAAGACTCACCTTATCCTCAAGGTGAAAGTTAGAAAACTGCTGCTAGATGTCATTATAGTCTTCCCAAACTTGTACTGGGTAATGGCAAAGATTGTAGCAATCCCTTGGTCTTGCCATCTTCTGGTTTTATCCACGGGCAAATGTCACAATTGCTTTCTTTCTTTTTGACTTCTGCCTTGAATCCTTCTGACCAAAAAAATAGCTTGATCCGCATGGAAGTATGAAACCATCCTAAATGTCATCCTTCTCATGAGTTGTGGAAGTGATTCAATATCTTTCCTCTCAATCCTGGTATGTTTGGTAAATACACCTGCTAGTTGTGCCAAATATATCCATTCTTTAAGGTGAATTTACTAACCTTAGTGTCAAAATTCTTGATCTTCTTCGCATGCTCTTGTCTTTGAGGATCAATCTCTATTGCCTCTTTGATTTCTGTCCATACATTCCACTTCACTCTGCTAATGGCAGTAAGGCATGCGTCATTAGGCTCACATGCTGTCCATAACACTTGACCTCCATTGCTTCTGGACAATGCATTTGCCACCTTGTTTTCCTTGCCAGGTTTGTAGATTATTTCATACTCGTATCCCAGCAACCTGACAAGGAACTTTTGTGGCTCTCGGTGTGGTAATTTTCTACTCCATGAGATTTCTCAATGGTTGTTGATCCGTAATGATCAGGAACTTCCTCCCAAGAAGGTAAAGTCGCCATACCTTGACTGCATGGATGATGGCCAACATCTCCTTGGTGTATACTGACCATTCCTTCTTTATGGGCCCTGAGACTCTGCTCATGTATGCAATAGGTCTTCTGACTTGACTCAGGATAGCACCTATTCCCTCTTGACATGCGTCAGTGTGAAGCTCAAAGGTTTGGTTGAAGTCAGGCAGTGCTAACACTGGGTCTCACACATAGCTTGCTTCAACAACTTGAATGTGTCTTCACTCTTCTCTATCCATAGGAATCCATCCTTCTTTAGCAAATCTGTCAGTGGTTTTGCTATGGCGCCATATTTGTGAACAAATCGATGGTAATAGCCTGTCAAACCTAGAAATCCTCTAAGTTCTGTGACATTTTTAGGAATAGACCATGTTTGCATGGCTCTTATTTTTCGTTGGTCTACCTTCACTCCTTCTTCGAATATGATGTGACCAAGGTATTCAAGCTCCTCTTGCATGAATGTGCACTTGGATGGCTTGATGACGAAACGATTTCTTCTTAACACTTCTAGCACTTTTGCTAAGTGTTCTATGTTATTATTATGGTTCCTAGAATAGACCAAAATGTCATTGAAGAAAACTAAAACAAAGCAGAGCAAGTAAGGTTTAAAGATGTCATTCATAGCTGCTTGAAAGGTGGAGGGTGCGTTGCATAATCCGAAGGGCATGACTAGGTACTCATAGTGTCCACTATGAGTCTGAAATGTTGTCTTTTGCACATCCTCTTCTTTCATGCGTATTTGATGATATCTCGCCTTGAGGTCCAGCTTGGTGAACAGCTTTGCTCCATGTAACTCGTCCAGCATATCATCAATTGTTGGGATCAGGAAACAATCCTTAACAGTTGCTTGGTTGAGTGCCCGATAATCAGTGCAAAACCTCCAAGTTCCGTCTTTCTTTCTAACAAGTAGAACGGGAGAGAAGTTCTAGGTCAGGTAATAGCTTGCTATAGCATCTATTCCACTTGTCTTTCGATCTCATTCTTTTGGAAGTGTGCATACCGGTAAGGTGCTACATTAATCGCCTTGGTTTCGTTGATTAATGGGATGGCATGGTCATAATGTCTTGAAGGTGGTAGTCCTTATGGCTCGCCTAAGACATCTCCGACTTGCTCCAGTAGGTTCCTTACTCCTATTGGTATGTCTTCATGTGTATGTTCGACTATGTTTTCTTCTTTTGTGGCCATGAGAACCGCAAAGCATTGCACCCTCTTTCTGTGTAGTCGTTCAAGGGTACTTACCTCACAATGATGTGCTGCATTGGTGGTGGATGCCTCCCACATGCAGTCTCCTTCCCTTCCATTGGAAGTGCATGGCCATGGATTCGTAGTTGAACATTATCTTGCCTATGGTCTTAAGCCAAGCATCGCCTAAAACCACATCAAGACCTGCCAGAGCTAACACATGTAGTTCTGTTTTTATTTTGACTCTTTAAATCTGTATTGGTACTAACTTGATAACTTGTGCACACTTGAGCTTCTGTCCACTTGCCACTCTTACCTCAAAGGGTTCAATCTTTTTCGGACATAGTTGGAGTGTTTTGATCAGTTTTGTGTTGATGGAGTTACGGGTGGCTTCACTATCAATCAACACCAAAACATTCTTGTCATTTATGTTTGCGAACAACCTCATTGTAGTAGGCTTTGTGGTTGCCCCTACTGCATGCAAGTTGATTTCGCCTTCTTCCACATGATCTAGGGAAGTGTACTGCCTTGGCTTCTTCCTTGCTATCCATGCGACTTTGGGTGTTTGTTTTGGCAATGGGGTTGCTGTCCAGAACACCTGACCTGTTGCATGGAATGTTTGGATCTCCAGTGTTCAAGCTGCAACCCAAATGATTCTCATTCTATCCAGGGAATTGAGGGTCTAAAACAGGTGCAGATGATGGCGTTTGATCAATATTTGTGCCTTGTAAAGCTGCTGTATGCTAAGCATATTTTCCACTGCAGTTTGACCAATGAATGGTCTAAAGGTCTAATCTCTTGCAGCTTGTGAATCTGTCCATAAAAGATCAGAAAGTCCTTCGATCTGGACAGGAATATGATTAGAAACTTTTCCTTCTAATCCAAATTTAGCCAACAAGGTAAATTGTGCCTGTTCTGGTGGATAATTTGTAGAAGCATGCACTTGTAATCCATATGAAAATCCATATGATTCCACATCCACTTTAATTTGCTGTTCTTCCACTGTTGGTAATGTTAAAAAAGATGTAGAAGAAGTAGCATAAACCTGAATAGATGAATTAGGACATTCAGCAGATGCATTAATCGACTCATCATAAGACATCTGCATCTTTATCTTGGTATTCGAGCACACCAAGTCCTGTCCTGGAACACTTGTGTCCTTAGTGTTGCAATCATCTGGAAGTGCATATGCATCTCCTATGCACAATTCTTTTCATCTACTGTCATCATTTGGAATTGTTGGTGATGAAACGTCTTCACTTGTTCTCCAGATTGGCATCCCAGAAGGCAGAGATGAGTATTGCAACTTCTGAACTAGTGCAGAACTCTTAGAATTTGATAAAGGAAAGACTTGATTCCCATCAAACTCGGAGCAAATATTGGTGATGCTAGAGGAGCCAAATCTATCCATCAATTCTTGTGTGAACTTTGTCCAGCCAATCCTTCTACCTTCTCGGCCATAGGTAGCCTTAAGCTGACGCCACCATTGGTTGGCTCTCCCACATAAGTGACAGGACGCAAAATCAACCCTTTCACCCCTCTCAACACCTTGTTTCTCAAAATAGAACTCAGCCTTGAAGATCCATTCGGTTGGATCCCCTTTCTCAAAGGTTGGGAATTTGATTTTTACCTTAGATCTAGTGTAGTGGCTTGGGCTGTCGTAGTGTTGCCATTCCTCTCTCCTATTTGTCTGCCAATGTTCTGCCTCATAACAACTCTGCAAACTCCTTGGCTGCCATACTACTGGCCTTCAATCCAAGACCACATCTTCGCTGTATTCATCATAGGGGTCATGGGGCTGGTGCAAATTCAGTGGCACCTCCCTTCTGCACCCTAGACTCATGTGCACTCTCCCCCTTTCTTGAGAGGAAAGCTGCTTATGATGATAATCTTCCTCCGAATGTAGCCTTCTAGGTTGCTGTGGCAGGATACTGCTCCTGGCTTTCTCAGTTTTGACTTATTTTCCAGCCACTTGTGGTGTGTCTCTCTTCAATTGCTCAAGAGAATGGATGATAGAAGATAATTGATGTTTGATATCACTTACCTGGTCATTGAGTAAGCGTCGATTCCTCTCTAAGGTCAGAATTCTTCGAAAGTCCTTAGTTCGTTGCTGTAGTGAGGGTGAATGCTGCCGAGATGACATGGTGACCTTGCTATCCTCGCAACTAAATGGTGTTTGTGCTAATGTCTCAACTAAAGCACTAATCTGTTGGAGTGATCATGCTACTTCTCAACTGGTGGTTATGCTGATTTCTCAACGAAAGCACCAATTTGTTGGGGTGATCGTGCTAATCTCTCAACGAAAGCACCAATTTGTTGGGGTCTCGATTTTTTCCCCAACTTTTCTACACCTTAGAGGTCAGCACGCCTACTGAAATCCTTCCTAACTTGCTGTCCCGTTTGATTCTTGAGTTCTTTTCTTATTTTATATCCCCTAAGCTATCCTTCGGGTTAACTAATATATATAAAGATATGTTGGATAGGCAAGACAAACTCTTAAACCTATCACAACTTGTCTTGGTTGAAGAAGACAACTCTTAACTTCAACCTTACTCTTAAGCAAGGAAGACAACTCTTAACCTTGTCTTAAGCCCAAGTTATCTCAAGACAACTCTTAAAAGATAACCGAAAATATAAACAAGAATGTGAGCAAGAATGCTTACCTTTGATTCTTGATTAATGAATGAGAAAATAACAAAATTCGTAGCTTATTAGCTCATCACAAATAATGGGCTGTATTTATAGTTCTAAGATAGCCTTATCCTAATTTAACTAGTACTTAGGTTCCTTATTCACTTAGGATATATTTTCCTAAGTCAACAAACTTTTTTAAGTCAAATAAAACATTATCAAGATAGACCTTATCCAAACGTTTCCTAATTCTACTAGGATTCTTGGTCTTTCCTGAATTTCTACATGACTAGAATTCCTACCTTATCTTGTATTTTACAGTAGCTGCACTTCCTCTTGCTTAATCCTTGCAGGACTAAGACTTTGAATGCATATCTTCTGCCCTTAGAATTCTTCTTGTCGCGACTATCCTATTGCTACTGGAACTCATCATGAGTGTCCTACTGCTGATAGAACTCTTCTTGGCATGGATGTCCTGCTACTGCTAGAGCTCTGCTTGGCATGGATATCCTGCTGTTGCTAGAACTCTGCTTGGCATAAACGTCTTATTGCTGCTGGAGTTCTTTTTGATGCAAATATCCTTCTTCTGTTGGAACTCTTGTTGGCATGAATGTCCTTCGTTGATTAGGATTAAATCAAATACTGGTTGGGCTTCACTGTTGGGCTGCATACTTTCTATTGCCATTCTGGTTATGCACATTTTCTTGCCCATGCTCTCCTTCGACGCCCCATTTTCTGCCCATTGCCTTTCTTGCATACTTAGGTTCTCAACATGTACCCATGAGATGGGGACAAACCATGTGTGATATTTCTAAGCCAAGTAATGTTGTGGTACAACTACTTTCCTTTTAGAGTAGTTTCCAATATCTCAAAATAAATAAGATTTTTCACCCTCGAGGCTGTTTGGTATTCCATTTCATGTTTTTTGTTTTGTTTATAAATAATAACATCATCCCTTTTGTTTCATATTATTCTGAAATGGAAAAGGCTAAAATATAAACTATATTTGCTAAGGTCTATGCAAAAGAAGCATAAAATTATAATATTTCACTTCTTTTAACACAAAAACTAATTTATGGTTAAACGTTAAGATTCAGGCATACTGAGCTCCATTGTCACTCAGAATGGTCAAATTTCAAATACCATGAAATGCTCTGTAGACAACTAAGGGAAAATAGTGTAGTAAAATAATGCATAGCATTATCAATTGTTTCAGATAATTTCAGTGGAATAGGATTGTTACTACTTGGTTGTGATTGGCATGGAACATTGCATCCTACAATAAAGATAGATGTGGTGGCAGTGAGAGTTTTGTGTTAAATAGTTTTGCTTATTTGCTACTGATATTCCAATGCATGGTCTATAGAATTTGTAAGAGATAGGCTTATTATAGTTATCCCACAGAATAATGCATAATCTCACAACTTAAATACTGATAATGCAACAATATAATTGGATTATTTATAATGCCAATACGGAAAAAAATTCAATAAATTGGAGAAACCTAACTGGGTATTCATATTTTTGTGTTGAACTTGGTATATCTGATATTTATGCCATTTAGAATGGTCAGAAGTGATACAAGAGGATGACAACATCAGACATGAAGAAACTTTTCTCTGTTTCTTCTGCTGGAAGTTACAATTTTTGTTACTAATTGAAAGATCAAGAGATAATACAATTCAGAAGCCAAAAGTTAGAAATTGCTTATCTGTTTGTTCTTGTTGATGATATGGAGATGATAAACAATGACAAGAAGCCATGGACATAAGCAGGGCTTTCTCTGTGTCTTCATCCACATGCTGCCCGATCAAAGCAACTACATACTCCATAAAGGCTGCATCACAAGGAAATTTTATGGGGTCATCAATTGGCAGTCCAAACGCTTCTTCTGCCAATTTAAATAGTTCCCTTACAACTTTGTTGTTAAGATATTCCAAAGGAAGCACAAAGCGTCTTTGATCAGCAGTGTACACAACAAAGTAGCCTTTCTTAGGCATTGATGATTTGCTACGTCTATCTGCATTGTCATCTTCAAAGATCCGTGAAGTGATTCTTTTCCACCTTGTAGCAGCTAATGTTTGCCACTTTCTTGCCATTTTGATGTGCTTTTTAGTACTGATTACCTTTTCTTTTTGTATGCTAGAGATAACAGCTTAGTAATCTGCAAGATGGAATGCAATTCAATTGGGTTGCTTATATATTCACAAAGCAAGAGACAATTCCTTGAATTTGGCTTTTAGTTTGGAGATATTCACGGGATGCAAAATCATGTGATAGTATAACAAGAATACCTATAGTATTTGTTGGATATTTAGTTGTATGCTTGCAAACTAGTTAACAAGCCAAAGCAAAGATGGCTGCAACCTTTTTATTCCTCTGCCCAGTGTTTTAACAAGAAGCATATGCTAGATCCAAAGTTGCTGGCTGCTCATTTGAAAGTCATCATGAACCACAGGACTGAAGATAGTTTTTATTAGATATCTATAGATGGTTTGCTATGCCCATGATTTTCATCAGCCAGTTAAACAAGATGAAGTTTGCAGTTCGAATTAGTCCAGCAGAAGGAGACTTTTTTCTGAAAAAGAAAATTGCATGAATTAAACTAATTCACCCTCAGAAAGTTACTGTTGGCTTTTGCTGTGGTTGTCACTCTTCTAACTAGATACAAGTATCCAGATCAGATGACAAATTAACAACATATATATAGTTGAGTCTCCTCCTTTTTATCCATTTATTAAAAAAAAATCTCACAGGTCAAGGGTTTGGGTTTTGCTTTTAATAAAATTCATAATCTGATAATAGAATCTCCCAGGTTGTGCTCAGTGAATTTTCTTTTTGACACTGCTACAAAAATAGCTGTGTTTGAACAGACAATGCTTTTGCCTTTGCATCTCCACATATTACCAAATAAATCATTAACTAATTCAATAATCTTATTCAGCTTTCAGGTATGTTTCTTAATGAGATTTTACTCTAGAAAGATATATTTGCCTTTTCTGTATTGCAAGAAGTAATCAGGTTCACTGCAAGGAACATAGGCTATGAAATTGATAAATGGTTTTTAAAAAGTCAATTGTAAATGACATAGTTTGAGAATTTTGGGAGTTTCTATTTCAGGTTTTCATTTCCTTCGAGGAAAAGTTAATTCTGAAAAAATTGACAGTCTGCCGTGTTAAATGAGCTTGACAGTTTATCAGATCACTAAGTTAAGGACGCAACCAAGTATATAACCAAAAAATTTGATCTATGTATTTGTACTAATGTATCAAATATCTGTTTTTTAAAACATTGTAAATTCTTTACAGAGATCAAACTAATCTAATTCAGAAGCTGAAAATTAGCAATTGTTGATTGCATTGCTCTTGGTGAGAATATGAAGATGATAAACAGCGACCGGTGGTCAAGGACATGAGCAGTTCCTTCTCTACATCTTCTGTCATCATCATTTGGATCAACGAGACTACATATTCCATGAAAATGACACCACGTGGCAATGTGATAGGTCCGCTGCTTGGCAGTCCAAACTCTTCCTCTGCTATTCTGAAGAGCTCTCTGATGATGTTGTTTTTGATACGTTTTTAAGGGAATCACAAAGCGCATCTGATCCGCAGTGTACACAACAAAGTGATCCTTTTCACCAATTGTTGATTCTCTGCAACTCTTTGCATCAGCATCCCTAGCATTTGTCATGGGGGATGAGATTATTTTCTGTTTGCTAGCGGCCAGCTTCTGCCACTTCTTTTGCCAATTTGATCAGCTTCTTTGGACTAATCATGTTGCTTCTTGTTATCTAGACAACAAGGATCTTGTGGATTTTAAAAGAAAGGGTTATTGGATATGAAGAATACTGAAATGCACGGTTTTGCTTGGTATAAGTCTATGGAAGAGGATTGGTTATATAGTCACCAGGCTAGGGATATGATGTGCTCCATCATGGAAATAAAGTTCTTGCCATCCAAGAAGGATTTAGACTTAATCCTCATTGGCAAAGGACATCCACGCCAAGGAGAATTTCAGCAGCAACAAGAAATGTCACAAGGCAAAAAGTTTAAGATCAAGTAAGGTTTTACATACAAGATTTTAAGTAGGATTAGGAAACTAATATATTAGGCTTATCCTTGTAGAATTCTAGATGACTTAGTAGTCCTTATTTACTTAAGAATCCTATCATATATGAATTAGAAGTTTTAGTAGAAATTAAACATGAAAAGGTTATCATCATTATAAATACAACATTATTGCTTGTAATTGAGGAGTTTTATGAGCAGAATTTTGCTAAGTTACATCCAAATTCTTATCTAAACAAAGGATTTGTTTAGTAGTGAATTATCTATCGATTCTTATCATTCTTCCTTCTTTCTATCTTAAAATGTGGCAAATCAACCTAGTAATCTTGTTTGTGGCGATTTGATCTTTTCAAACTTGATTAACTAGTTTTTAATTTCTTTATTTTGATTCTTGATATTGATTGAAACTCTATTTTCTCTTCCTAAACTTTCCATAAGCTATCTCTATCACATTCCCATTTCAAATTCGTACATAACCCTTCATTTTTCTTAAAACACTTCTACAGATCCAATAACTTACTCCAATTACGAATTTTCATCCACTCAACAACTATACCATATCCCAACACCTCTTTCCATCTACAAAACCCTAAAAGAAAATATACTCATTAGATCATGATTCACCATTAAAGATCCTTGAGGCATATTAGGACAGTTCCTTTAATTGTGCATCTCTTTTGTGTGATTGGTTTCCTCGTGATAGATACCAGTGAGAAATTGATATCTGGTTGGTTTGGTAATGTTTTAGGACTCAGCACATGATGGTGGACCATAGCAGGGTACCATATGAATTTCTTCCAGCCGAGCAGGCCTAAAATTGGTGATGGCTCAAATCTTTAGAACTGGTCTCAACCATTTGTTTATATATCTTGTCAACCATTTGCTTATATATCTTGTCGTATTGAAAAGGGCATGAATTTCCTTGCATTTGTCAATTTCGGATATGTACTGAAATGAAACAGAGACATGTTCCCCAAGTTCCTCGTAAACTGTCAGACCAACTATTTCCGTGGCTCAAACTAGCTTACTTGAATGAAGTTTCTACTTATCATTCAAAAAGAAAATCATTACCCACAAGAAGTTTTTCTTGCTCCAGTGTCAAACTTCAGCGAGTTTCTGCTGGCAGGTGTAGTAGATGCAGGCAGCATGTAGCCTTATACTCTCTATAATGAAGTAGCAGCTATACAATCAAACATGCATAGTAATTTACTATCTGATCAAACTTCAAAAGTGTAGCTGACCATACAATGCAACGATACCTAGTTTCTGGACTCTTGACACATAATTTACTCAAATCTACTGAATTATACTTTGTTCGCTCTTCACGGGTATCTGACAGTGGAGAAGAACGAGTGGAAACAACAGACATCACAAAACGTATTTTCTAGATGTTTAGCAGTGCCACGTTCAATCAACAAGACTGTGTACTCTATAAATGAGGTATTACATGGCAATGTGATTACGCCCATGGATCCCCAATCCAAACTCAAACCTCCTCAGACAACTTTAGTAGTTCTCTGAATTATTAAGATACACCAGCACTATCAGAAGTGCAGACAACAAAATGGACCTTATGAGCCAATGATGCATTACTACTGTCATTGAACATTTTTCTAGTTAGTGAAATTCTCTTCATTATGATGACAGAAAATTTGTCCTTTAGCCATCTTGAGGAGTTTGTTGGAACTGATCACGTTGGATTTAAATTTAAGTGGGAGAAATACTCGAAAGCAAGAATTTTCTGTTAAGTGGAAATGCCATGGAAGTGGCTTCGTTCTGTATAGATATATATAACTAATTAAATTGTCTAAAGCACTTCCTCTGTTGGAGCTTTTTCCAAGAAATCACATGAGAAACAACAACTTCGTAAATTTGTATTATGACTGTCAAAAGAGCAATTTTTGTCCCGTGGCGGCCAACAGAATCCTCTTTTCCTCACCAGATATTTCTAATGGAATTTCCAAAGGTTCAAGTAATTCACCAAGTAACGCATACTGAAGAAAGAACCAAAAAAAACAACCAAAAAACTACCAAGTGACATAACAGATGTGTTGAAAAAGTACCTTCGCTTGTTAAGATTTGCTTATATCTTATCTTTTATTTTGGCTTATTATTTATCTTTAATTTTGACTGATCACTTATCTTTAATTTTTACTTATCATTTTGTTATATTTCAACTCTATATAAAGAGTAATACAATGAATAAAAAATAGACTTCCAGAAAACAATTACTCTCTTTCTTTTTCCTTTGTCAGTTTATATTACTTTGTTCTTGTGTTAAACAACAACAGTTTGGTATCAAAACTCTTTGTTCTTGAGGGATTTGTGCGTTGAGTAAATCTAAACACAAACCAAAAACACAATAACCAAAAAAAAACCCCAAAAGAAATGAAAACAGAAACAATGTTCTCTCATGGTACACCACCAATTTTTGATGGTGATAACTATCAAGCTTGGACTATTAGAATAACAGTCCATCTTGAAGCATTAGACCTTTGGGAAGCTATAGAGGAAGATTATGATATTCCTCCATTGCCGGAGAATCCTACTATGACTCAACTCAAGGTCTACAAAGAGAGGAAGACTAAGAAGTCCAAAGCTAAAGCACGTTTATTCTTTACTGTTTCAAGCACTATATTTACAAGGATCATGAGCTTGGAGTTAGCAAAGGATATATGGGACTACCTCAAGAAGGAATACCAAGGCAACGAAAGAACCAAAAATATGCAGGTACTCAATTTGATTAGAATGTTTGAAATATTAAAAATGAAGGAGACAGAAAACATCAAAGACTACTCTAACAAGTTGTTGGGTATAGTGAACAAGATAAGGTTGCTTGGTAAGCATTTCTTTACTGAACGAATTGTGCAAAAAATTCTCGTAACTTTGTCTGAAAAGTACGAGTCTAAAATTTCTTTATTAGAAGAATGTAAAGATCTATCAAGTATATCCTTGGCAGAATTGGTGAATGCATTGCAAGTACAAGAGCAAAGAAGAATGATAAGAAAAGAAGAATCCACGGAGGGTGCTCTTCAAGCAAAAGTAGAAAATTCAGAAGGAGGCAAAGATAAAAAGAACTACAATAAGAAAAAGGGCAACAAGACTAGCAATAACAACAAAAACAAGGATGAGATATATCCACCTTGACCACACTGCAAAAAAATGAACCACCCACAAAGAAAGTGTGGGTGGAGGCCTGATGTCAAGTGCAGAAAATATGGTAAGATTGGACACATGGAGTGTATCTGCAAGTCACTACAACATGAAGAGACAAAAGTTTCTATTGAGCAACAGCAAGAAGACCAACTTTTTGTTGTAACACGCTTTGCAACAAATATTAGCTCTAGCGATTCCTAGCTAATTGATAGTGGCTGCACAAATCACATGACCAATGATCAAGAGCTCTTTAAAGAGCTCAATAGAACCATCATTTCCAAAGTAAAAATTGAAAATGGTGAATTTATTTCAGTCAAGGGCAAAGGAACTGTGGCTATAGAAAGTTTAATAGGTTTAAAGTATATTACTGGTGTTTTATATGTGCCTGATATTAACCAAAACTTGCAGCTAATTGAAAAAGGTTTTAAAGTCGTATTTGAAGACAAATGGTGTTTCATCAAAGATGTGAAAGGCAGAGATGTATTCAAAGTGAAAATGAAAGCAAAAAGCTTTGCTCTAAATCTAATGGAGGAGGAGCAAATATCATTCTCAAGCATTGTAAGTAATGTAGAATTATGGCATAGAAGGCTTAGGCATTTTCATCATGATGGACTTTTATATGTACAAAAACATAATTTAGTGAAAGGTGTGCCATTGCTGGAAGACAAGTTAGCTGATTGCGTGGCTTGTCAATATGGCAAGCAAAATAAAAGACCCTTCTCTCAAACGACATGGAGAGCAACACGCAAGCTGTAATTGATACACACAGATGTTGGAGGGCCTCAAAAAATATCATCATTAAATGGTAGTAAGTACTACATTGTATTTATTGATGATTATAGCAGGTTTTGCTGGATTTATTTTCTCAAATTCAAATCTGAGGTTGTTAATATATTTTGGAAATATAAAGCATGGGTGGAAAATCAAAGTGGCTGCAGGATACGAAAGATAAGGTCAGATAATGGGCAAGAATACACCAATGATATTTTTAATAAGTTTTGTAGAGAAGTTGGTATTGAGCATCAACTCACAGCACTTTACACTCCATAATAGAATGGCGTAAGTGAGAAAAAATCAAAGTATTATGAAGATGACAAGGTGTATGCTACATGAGAAAGAGTTGCCAAAGAAACTATGGGCAGAAGTTGCAAACACTGCAGTTTTTTTGCTAAATAGGTTGCCAACTAGAGCTTTGCAGAAAAAAAAACTCCATATGAAGCCTAGTTTGGCTACAAGCCAAATTTGCAAAATCTAAAAGTTTTTAGTTGTCTTTGTTTTTTTTATGTGTCACAAGTAAAAAGAGACAAACTTGATAAGAAGGCAGAACCAGGAGTTTTCATTGGATATAGCAACTTTTCTAAAGCTTATAGAATTTTTCAACCACAAAATAAAAAAATTATTATAAACAGAGATGTCAAGTTCATAGAGGATAAACAATGGAACTGAGAAAAGTCAATAAAGACACAATTATCAGAGATTCCGCAATACTTTGATGATAATATAAATGATGTCCCAGTTAGAGGAACAAGGTCATTATTTGATATTTATGAAAATAGTAATATTGTTGTATTTGAGCTTGCAGAATTTGAAGAAGCTAAGAAGGATGACAAGTGGGTTGAAGCAATGAAAGAGGAGCTCAGAATGAATGAAAAGAATAACACTTGGGAGTTGGTGAACAAACCTCAACACAGAAAGGTCATTGGAGTCAAATGGGTTTATAAAACCAAACTTAATGCAGATGATTCTATAAATAAATGTAAAGCTAGATTAGTTATGAAAGGGTATAGTCAAGTGTTTGGAGTGGATTTCTCAGAAACTTTTGCTCAGTAGCACGCTTGGATACAATCAGGATGTTGCTTGCTTTAGCAGCACAAATGAGATGGAAGACTTACTAGCTAGATGTAAAATCTGCTTTTTTAAATGGTAATCTTCAAGAGGAAATCTATGTAGAGCAGCCCAAAGGATTCAAAGTCAATGGACAGGAGGAGAAAGTCTATTTGCTGAAAAAGGCCTTATATGATCTTAAATAGGCACCCAGAGCCTAGTATAGTAGGATTGATGAACATCTTCAAAGTCTTGGATTTGTTAAAAGTCCAAGTGAAGCTACATTATATGTAAAAAGAGCATATGCTAACTTAATTATAGTATCTATTTATGTTGATGATTTACTTATAACAGAAAGCAATGAGAAACTAGTAAAAGTGTTTAAAGTCGAAATGCTCAAAGTATTTGAGATGACTAATCTTGGCTTGATATCTTACTTTCTGGGTATGGAAGTGAAGCAAGATCATGATGGAGTCTTCATAAGCCAAAAGAAATGTGCAAAGTAAATACTCAAGAAATTTCACATGGAAGAATGCAAAAGCACCAATGAATCAGAAGGAGAAATTTAGCAAGGATGATAAGGCAGAAAAAATTGATGAAAGCCAATACAAGAGCCTAATTGGTTGTTTGATGTATCTTACAGCCACTAGACCAGATATAATGTTTACAGTGAGTTTACTTTCAAGATTCATGCATTGTGCCAGTGAAGTGCATTTCCAAGCTGCCAAAAAGATTGTAAGATATATCAAGAGCACCAACAATTATGGTATCAAATATTCTTACTATCAGAATTTTAAACTTCATGGTTATTCTGATAGTGATTGAGCAAGTTCTACTGATGACATGAAAAGTACAACAGGATTTTGTTTCAACTTTAGATCAGGAATTTTTTTCATAGTTTTCAAAAAAGAAAGATGTGATAGCTCAAAGTACAGTAAAGGCAGAATATGTAGCAGCTAATGCTACAGTAAATCAAGCAATTTGGATCAGAAAAATACTTGCAGACTTACATATGAAACAAAGTGAGCCAACACAGATTTATGTAGACAACCAAGCTGCAATTGTAATTTCAAATGATCCTGTTTTTCATGGCAAAACTAAGCATTTCAAGATTAAGCTGTACACTTAAGAGAAGAACAAAAGAATGGCGAAATTAAACTACTTTATTGCAAGACTAAGGATCAAATTGTGGATGTGTTAACTAAAGCTCTACCAAAAGCTAGACTTGAAGACTTAAAAAACAGATTAGGCCTCTGCAATTACTAAGGCAAGGAGTAGTATTGAAAAAGTGTCGTAGTTTGTTAGGATTTGCTTATATCTTATCTTTTATTTTGTTTTATCATTTATTTTTAATTTTAGCTTATCACTTATCTTTAATTTTGACTTATCATTTTGTTATGTTTCAACTCTATATAAAGAACAATACAATGAATAAAAAAGTAGACTTCCAAAAAATAATTACTCTCTTTCTTTTTTCCTTGCCAGTTCATATTGTTTTGTTCTTGTGCTAAACAACAGGAAGATGGAACTGCATGTGTTCTTTAAGAAGATCAAACCCTTTGACTACGACTACTTCAAGAACAAGAACAATAACATAACAAATTAAGCGCGTTAGAACTAAGAGTACGGTCGGGCACATATTTCCATGTATTGCTTTAAAACAAAATCTAGTTTTATCGAAATGACTGTGAAAATTCGTACATTAAATTTATGTAAAATAACAAACCTAAGCATATTCTTGCAGACCAAGTTCAATGAAAACAGCACTTTTGGATTGAGCCACAGCTTCTGAGTCTGTCAACATATTTTCACACTATTATCATTCGTTAACCTACTGCCAAATTTCTCGAGGAAAATCCTCTTTTTTTTATTTTTCGTTTTCTTACATTTCCCACATAATTTCTTAAGGAGAATCCTCTGATTTTTTGAAACTTCCTTCATAATTTCTGTAGAGAATACTCTTCCTTTTTTCAATACAAAATACCCTGCAGCTGAGGATAAAAATGAGAGGGAAGTATAGGAGCCTTTAAGTCTTATTGCAGAAACAGCAGGCGAAGAAAAAAAATTAGTCAAGTTTTTAATTTTTGCTGACTCATTTTCAATTTTCTGAAGAAATATTAATGACTGACAAAATCAATGTATAGATAAATCCCATAAGATTGATGCTAGTAAAATGCTGCCATTCACATTTGCAGACAGATATTATGGAACAAAAGTTTTCAAAGTTTTCATTTGATTTTTACAGAACTGAAGAAAGTATACCACTCAAAAGTGGGTAACATGCATACACTTAGTCTATAACTGAAATCTTCAATAGCTACTGATAAGTGTTTGTTGACGGCTTTGTCCTAGAGGAATAGAAGATGAGTTTGAGAAATGGTACGTGGACAGAGAAGTTAGCAAAGCCTTCTCCAGACACTCAGGCACGCATCCTTTAACCAATGACAGAACATAATTGAAGAATGTACTATCACAAGACAGAGTGATAGGTCCATCAGATGGAAATCCAAATTCCTCTTCAGACAGTCTTAATAGCTCTCCAGAAACACTTTGCTGAGATATTCCAATGGAACTGTGAACCTTATGTTATCAGTGGTGTACACTACAAACTGGCCTTTATTAGCAACTGACGGTTTCTTTGATGCACTACTTCTGGGTAAGGAAATTCTCCGGCGTTTCATTGCTGCCATATTTTGCCACTTCCTTGCTAATTGAATGAGCCTTTTGGAGTTGATCATGTTTGAAGAATGAGGATTTGGAAGAAATAGTGAAATAGAAGTTCTAGAGATAATAATTTCTTGGTAAGACAAGTTTGTGAAGTGCTGTGATGCAAAAGCAATGGCAGTTTTCTCATACATATTTATTAATGAGGAAAGACAACATCATATGCTCATGTTTCACTGTTTTGGGTTGATGGCATCTATGGCCATGTGATCATGGAAGCAAAAAGATGGCTGGATTTGTTATTGCGTTTAGAATCTGACAGAATCAAATTTTCAGGGTAGGCCATTGTTAATTTGTTAGTTGAACAATTGTCTTCTTCTGCCAGGATTTTGCCAAGACAGTTGCTAAATATGCTGGAAGGTAACTTCAAGAAATCTGTTTATGTTAACCGAGAAAAGAAACTAAACTAATACCATTTAACAGATCATTTTCCCAAGCAAACAGTTCAAAGTAGTTAAAAACACTGAATCAGTCCTTGATTTCTACAAAGAAGCCTTTGAATTTTATCATTCGAGTCATTTAGTCTCATTGCTACTTATTTAACAGTTAACTAAGTCAGACAGCCGTCTCAGGCATATTCAAAGATTGGGTTATTCCGTAAACTGCACTAAGAACCTGATTAAATGTTACAATGTTGTATTTATGAGAAAAAAATTTATAATTTGTATTTATGTTAACTCTATATTTTTCTACAATGTCGTAAATGCCATGGTTGATATTTTATGCCACATTCTACTAGTTGAGCATCCAGTTCATTAGTTGATCATTCAGCATGTCAGTTGAGCATCATGCCAATTAGGAGAGCACATATATCAATTAGTATTATGCTATTGAATGTATTCTCTCCAAAAAAAATAATACTGGTTTTCTCAGAAATGAGAAAATAAAAATGAATAGAATTTGATACTTTATATTAATATATGAGTTGAATATTTTGCTACAATGCTGTAAACTGTTTACATTGATCCAACTAAGCTAAGATTTGCCTCAGAAGCTATAAAGCAGTGTTTGTTGGTTGTATTGCCCTAGATGTAGAAATGATCAAACTGAACTAGATACTGGTACTCGAGGACTTAAAAGGCCTTCTCTATAGCTTCTGTGCCTTGCTTTCGAATCAAAGAGACTAAGTGCTCTATGAAAACTGCATCACAATGTAACGTGAAAGGTCTGCTGCTTGGAAGTTTAAACTCAGCTTCTGTTATTCTGAATGGCTCTTTGATGATGTTGCTTTGAAGATATATTATGGAATCACAAAGTGCCGCCAATCAGCAGTGTGCACAACAAAGTGACCCTTTTCAACCATTGATGATTTGCAGCAAGTCTCTGCATCAACATGCTTTTACGTTTGCTGGCAGCCAGTTCCTGCCATTTCTTTGCCATTTTGATTAGCTTCTTGGGCCTAATCATGTTGCTTCTTGTTAACTAGATAAAAAGGATCTTGTGAATTTTAAGACAATAGGTTATTCGATGTCAAGATTACTGAAACGCCAATGGTTTTGCTTGGCAGATGGCCAAGATAGAGGATTGTTTATAGAGTCCCCAGGCTACAGCAATATCTTCAGTGTTGCTTCTCTTGTGCAGGGGCTTGCGCGAGACAAAACCATGTGACTGATGGTGGGATTGGATATCAAGTTTGGATTGGCATATTTGGTTATCTTTATAACTCAGCACGTGATGGTGGACCATTGCAGGGCATCCTATTGATTTCTTCCTGCCCAGTGGGCTAAATTTGCTGATTGCTCAAAATCTATAGAATTAGCCTTATCCACTGAATATAGATCAATTGGTCAAGTTACAGTGAACAGTGGGGATATGTACTCGTATGAAACAAACCATAGACATTGAACCTAGGATTATTGTAAACTGCCCAACAGACGATTTTTGGGGCTCAATCTAATTGCCCACAAAAAGTGAAGACTTCTTACCATAAAGTTTCTGCTGGCAGTTGTTGATTGTCATAGATGCAGCAGCATGTGGACTCATAAATACAATTATCTAAATGCACAGAATACTGCTACACAAGAAACATGTACCATGGTTTCGAGTCTGATCAAACCTCAAAAGTGGCTGATTACCGAATGCAATGAAATCTTTTTCTATACATGACAAATATTATTATTTAATGTACGAATCATTCACAAGGACTTCTGAAGTTTTCAATTACTGCAAATAACCGCTTTCTGATTTTTCCACTGTTCATGGATTCATGGAAAAGTGATGGTGGTGGGCAGTAGTCAAGAGTCCACAGGCATATGCGAAGCTTTTTCTATATCTTTAGCAGCAGTACGTTCAATTAAAAAGACTATGTACTCCATAAATGTTGTATCGCATGGCAATGTGATTGCCCCATTGAACAGAACCCAAACTGCTCCTCTGCCAACTTTAGTAGTTCTCTGAAAATACTTTTATTAAGATACACCAAGGGAATCGAGAAGCGCTTTTGATGAGCCGTATAGGCAACAAAATGGCCCTTATGTGCAAGCATTGCTGTACTATAACTATCACTATCACTAGCTTCATTTCTGGGTAATGAAATTCCCCACCTTCTGACGACTGCGAGATTTTCCCACTTGCTTGCCATCTTGCAGAGTTTCTTGGAACTGATCATTCTGGATATAAAATTCAGAGGTAGAGTTACTTGAATTTTAAAGCAGGCTTATTGTGTTAAAGTGAAATGCAAATGGAACTGGGTTTGATATGTTTATAATTGCAAGACCTGAAGATGCCCCATCTGCTGGGGATTTTTCCGAGAAATCCTTTCAACCACAGTAACTAAGCAAATTTGCATCATGACTAAAAAAGAGAGCAATTTTTGTCTCGTAGCCGCTATTAGAATCCTCTCCTTCACGAGATACATCTAATGGCATTTCCAAAGACTTAGAATCTTACAGTTATTGACCAAGTTGGCATACTGAACAAAGAACCTAAGTAACAAGAAAACTACTATGCGACGTGATATAGGAAGTGGCTTTGTCCTTTAACAAAAACAGATGCCTCGGATACCACTAGAAGTATAGTAAAATTACAAATTGGAGGATTAGGACTAAGAGTACGGGAATATGATCCTGAGACAAAGTTCAACATAACGAATGTTAGAGTATTGTTCAACTATTCCATACATGCTGGTGCTGGTGAAGTTCATTAAAGTGTAGAACAATTGAGCACATTGGACTGAAGAATGTAAACAGCAGGTGATGAATGGATGAGCCGGAATGAGATCTGTACGTGCAAGCTGTTTCGTAGTTAAAATGGGTTAGTTGAAATATATAAATAAGATACAATTCTTTCTAGATTGCTCTAGAGAGTTCTGAAGCTTGTATAAATATCATGCTTCTTCATTTTGTATATGATTTTTTGAATTCTTTCTTTCAATAAAATTCTCTATTAACAAAGCTCTAAGTTCTACCTTGGTATCAGAGTTCTCATGGCGAATGCTAATCTGTCAATCCAAACTTCATCTGTTAAAGCTTCCTTTTCTTTCGCAATTCCTATCAAGCTTGACGGTACAAATTTCCTAGCGTCGAGGTCACAAGTTTTGCCGTCTATCAAAGGTAATGGACTAGAGAAATTCGTCACTGAAGATCAAAGCAAACCACCTCAATTCAAATCCGAAGTTGATGGTAATCAAGAAATTGAAAATCATGATTTCACGATCTGGAGAAGATAGGATCACCTTCTTCTTGGTTGGCTGCTATCCTCGATGACTTAGCATGTGCTTAGACTTGTGATTCGGTGCAAGACCTCTTTGGAAGTTTGGAAAGCTTTATCAAAGCAATTCGGCTCACAATCAAAGGCACAAACACTTCAATTGCATTTTTAGATTCAACCGACTAAAAAGGAAGGCTTGACCATGGCTGAATACTTTGTTAAAATGAAAAATATTACAAATCATTTGCTTGCAGCAAGAGCACCTTTGAGTGATGATGATTTTATTCTGTACTTTCTGAATGGTTTAGGATTTGAGTATGGTCTTATAGTTGTCAACATTACTTCCAGAAATGATGTACTTAGTGTTCACGAAGTGTATTCTATTCTTCTAACTCATGAATGCAGGCTCCACAAACTTAACATGAATTGCGTTTCTGTCACTCAAGGGGATTTAGCTGCGAATTACTCTCAAGCTAAGAATCCTGGCAAGAAAGTTGCAGGTCAGTATGGCTTTAATTCTGACAATAATTTTCCTGGTGGTAAAGGAAGAGGAAATCAAGGTGGTAAAGGTTGGTTTATTGGAAGAGGAAATTCAAAGCCTATATGCCAAATCTGTAATAAGATTGGACATACTACAAATTTTTGTTTCCATCAATTTAACAAAGATTATGTTGCTCAGATACCAAGTTCTTCACAACATCAGAACTTTCCTTAAAACCATAACAGGGAAGTTTCTCAATCAAATAAGGCAACTTATGTTGGAAATATGCAAGATGCTGTGTGCTGACAAAGGTTGGTATCTGGACAGCAGAGTTACTCATCATCTGACCAATAATTTCAATAATATATCAATCCAAGGTAAATTTTATGGATCTGATAAACTTATTGTTGGTAATGGTACTTGCTTGGAGATCACACATGTTGGATATGCTATTTTATGTCCTAGATCATCATCAGGAACCTTGAAAAATCAACCTACAATTCATTTGAATAACTTGTTGTATGTTCCACAAATAAAGAAAAATTTAATAAGTGTTTCAAAATTGACTTCTGACAACAATATAACTGTTGAATACTTTGATGATCAATGCTTTATAAAGGAGAAGAAGCTGAAGACTGTGCTACTGAAGGGAGTGGCTTCAAAAGGATTGTATAGACTTCTTTTGAACTCAAATTCTTCAAGTTGTCAGTCATATTTCTCTAACCTTAATTCTGTTTCTCGAACTCCTATTTCAATGCTCTCTTCTTTGTATTTTTCTTTTAATAAGACTAATGGCTTAGAAAATGTTAATGGTCCTTGTGATAAGCAACCTTTTGTTGATACCACTGAGATAAAATATGTTACTATTAATGTACTTCACCAGAGGTTTGGTCATCCAAACTTAAGAGCTTTAAGACTCATTCTAAAGGCTTATAAGCAATTTTTACATTTCAATAAGAATGATATTCCACAGTTCTATGATGCCTGCCAATATGGCAAAAGTCACAAACAACATTTTGGAAGCTCAAGTATTAGGAGTTCTTTTCCTTTACAACTATTGTATCTTGATCTTTGGGGCCCTTCTTCTACTGTTTCATTTGAAGGTTTCAAATATTATCTCTACATCGTAGATGATTTCAATCATTATAGTTGGATTTTTCCATTGAAACTAAAGTCGGAGACATTCCTAGTATTCAAGCATTTTAAAAAACTTGTAGAAAAATAACTTGATTGCTCTATAAAGACAATTCAAACTGATGCAGGAGGGGAATTCATAAAATTGTCTGGTTTTTTAAGAGATAGTGGTAGTCAACATAGGTTTTCATGTCCTTATACACATTATCAAAATAGTGTTATAAACTATTGCAGACTTGAGGCTTGCACTTTTAGCTTAAGCTTCTCTTCCTTTCTCTTTTTGGTGGCATTCCTTTCACACCTCCATGTTTCTCATCAATCAAATACCTTCTCCGGTGTTAAATCATGTATCACCTTATGAAAAATTATTTCATTCTTCTCCAGACTATTCTATGTTGAGAGTGTTTAGTTGTGCTTGTTTTCTTTGTCTTCGAGATTCTTAACTAAATAAGCTAAACTTTCATTCCTCTATGTGCACATTCATTGGATACAGCCCTTCTCACAAAGGATACAGATGTCTGCACCCTTCTGAGAAGATTTATATAGCAAGACATGTTACTTTTAGTGAAGTTTGCTTTTTTTATGGTTTGATGTCTTCTTCAGCACAATCCAAGACTATTTCTCATTCAACTACAAGTGTTTCATCCACTATTCCTATTGTACCATTAGTGCCTGGCTTACATCCTGCAAATACTATAGTTTGTTCATCTTCTGCATTTGCATCTCCTTCTTCACCTTCTCAGACATCTTCAACTGCACCAATCTACTCTAAATTAGGGCCATCTAACCAATCTAATCTTCCCCTACCTCAAGTCAATGCACATCCCATGATCACCAGATCAAAAAATGGTATTTTTAAGCTTAAGGTCCATCACACTAATCAAATATCTACAGAAACAACTAATGTTAAGGATGCTTTATTACTTCCAGTTTGGAAAGTAGCAATACAAGAAGAGTTTGATGCTCTTCAGAGGAACAGAACTTGGGATCTTGTTCCTTATTCTTCTGCACTGAAATTGGTTGGAAACAAATGGGTTTTTCGAATCAAGCACAATCCTAATGGTTCAATCTCCAAGTATAAGACTAGATTGGTTGAAAAAAGCTTTCATCAAATATTAGGTTTTGACTTCTTAGACACCTTTAGTCTTGTTGTTAAGGCTTCAATAGTAAAAGTAGTTATTAGTCCTGCAATTACTCATGGCTAGTGCATTAGACAAATAGATATTAATAATGCTTTTCTCAATGGCAATTTGTCTGAAGCTGTTTACATGCAACAACCAGAGGGATTCATTGATCCTCAGTATCCAACTCATCTTTGCAAATTGAATAAAGCACTTTATGGGCTTAAACAAGCTCCTAGAGCTTGGTACACTAAGTTCAAGTTCACTTTACAATAGGAGGGTTTCTTTAATTCGATTGCTGATATGTCTCTACTGTAGTTCTTATGGTATTGATTTATGTAGATACTATTTTGGTGGTTTGTTCTAATAATGCTATAGCTGAAGCTTTTATTTTGCAACTTAAAAATGCATTTGCCCTTAAGGATCTTGGCTCCTTTGGTTTCTTTCTGGCATTGAAGTCACTTTCAATGTTGGATGTGTTCATTTATCTCAGACTCGATATGTTCAGTAGTTTTTATCTAGAGCTAACATGGTTAATTCTAAAGGTTGTCTCACACCAATGTCCTCTGGAACTAAGCTAACCAAGGATGATGGCAATCCATTTATGGATATCTCCTTTTATCGTAGCATCATTGGTGGTCTCCAGTATGTTACCCTAACAAGGCCTGAAATTTCTTTTGCTGTTAATAAGCTTAGTCAGTACCTTGCTTCACCTTCTGACAAACATTGGCAAGCATGTAAAAGATTGCTTCAATATCTTCAAGCTACTTCCTCCTATGGTCTTCAATTTACTCCTGGTATTAGTCATGATTTGGTTGTCTTTTCATATTCTGATTGGGCTTGTGATCTAGATGATCGTAAGTCTATTGGAGGTTATGTTGTTTTCCTTGCTGGGAATCTTGTTTCATGGTCTTCCAAGAAACTAAGTGTTGTTTCCAGGTCTAGTACTGAGTCTAAATATAAGGCTTTAGCAGCAGCTTGTTCTGAAATTTCCTGGCTTCAATCTTTACTAGCTGAGCTTCATATTCAGCTGTCTACAACTCCAATTATCTGGTGTGACAATCAGAGTGCAGCTTCATTAGCCAAAAATCCTGTCTTTCATGCTCAAACCAAGCACATTGAGCTTGATATTCATTATGTCCGAGACAAGGTTATGTAGAATCAACTAGAAGTATGATATGTTCCTTCTGATCAACAAATTGCTGATATCCTCACAAAGCCATTATCTTACCCTCCTTTTTCTTATTTTAGAACCAAGCTTAAAGTCCTTTCACCAAGTTCTAGCACTTCAGCTTGAGGGGGGATGTTAGAGTATTGTTCGACTATTCCATACAAGCTAGTGAAGTTCATTAAAGTGTAGTACAATTGAGCACACTGGACTGAAGAAATGTAAACAGCAAGTGATGAATGGATGAGCTGGAATGAGGTCTGTACGTGTAAGCGGTTTCGCAGAAATATAGTTAGTTAGAGAGTTAGGTAGTTAAAATGGGTTAGTTGAAATATGTAAATAAGATACAATTCTCTCCATATTGCTCTTGAGAGTTTTGAAGTTGTATAAATACTATGCTTCTTCATTTTGTATATGATTTTCAGAATTCTTTCTTTCAATAAAATTCTCTATTAACAAAGCTTTAAGTTCAAACTACGAATATCTTTTCACTTTTGCCACTGTTTCGATGTGCATCAACGTTTAGTTGTCTTTTAAGCTTGAATTATTTCAAGGTTTACAGTTTGAGGCATGGAGAAAAATGCAGAGGGTAGCATAGGATTGTTTACCTCTTACAACATAAAATATTCAAAGGTGAAAGAATTGTGCAGAGAATGATTACTCAAAGTGGCTAAATCTTTGCTGAATAAATTCTCACTTTCGGAAGAAACCTTAATGACTACCAAAATATATAGAAGAATCCCAAGTATTCATATTATTAAAATTCAGCCATTCTCATTCCGGGGCACAAATTGTAGAACAAAAATTTCATTTGTATTTACATAAAAATTGCGTAACATGTATACACTAATTCTGCTACTGGAATCTTCAATAGCTACAGATAAGTGTTCGTTGATGGCTTTGTCCTAGAGAAAAAGAAGATGCAGCTGAGAAATGGCATGTTGACAGAGAAGTTAGCAAAGCTTTCTCAAGATCCTCAGGCATGCATCCTTTAACCAATGACATAATATAATTCAATAATGAACTATCACAAGGCAGAGTGATAGGTCCATCAGATAGAAGTCCAAATTCCTCTTCGGACATTCTCAAGAGCGCTCTGAAGACACTTCCGCTGAGATATTCCAAAGGAGCTGCGAACTTTATGTTATCGGTGGTGTACACAACAAAATGGGCTTTATTGGTAAGTGATGATGTCTGTGCTGCACCACTCCTTGGGAAGGAAATTCGCCGGCGCTTCATTGCTGCCATTTTTTGCCACTTCCTTGCCAATTGAATGCGCCTTTTGTAGTAGATCATTGTCGTCGAATGAGGATTTTGAAGAAACAGGGAACAGAAGTCCAGGAGATGAGATTTTCTTGGTAACAAGAGCTAGTGAAGTTGTGCGGTGCAGAAGCAATGGGAGTTTGGTCGTATATATATTGAAGAGGAATATTGAAGAGGAAGGACAGAATCATACAATCATGTTTGCTTGTGTTGGGTTGATAGGATCTATGGCCATGTGATCATCGAAGCATAGAGATGACTGGACTTGTGATTGTGTTTAGCATGTGACATGAATAAAATTTGCTTCGACAGTGATGGCATACTGTCACTTGTTTTTTAGTTGAGCAGTTGTCTTCTTCCAGGATTTTGCGAAGACGTTTATGGCCTACTGCGTACAAGAACTAACTTGTGCATCAGTTTTCATTTGATGTTTTCAGAACTAAGTATCAAATCTTTGCAATGTACACACCAAGTCTAGAATTGATTTTTTCAATGGCCATAAATACGTGTTTGTTGATGGCTTGACGTGTTGACAGAGAAGTCAGCAAAGCTTTCTTCAAATCCGTAGGTATGCATCCTTTAACCAATGATATAACATAATTCAATAATGTACTATCACAGGGCTGAGTGATTGGTTCATCAGATGGAAGTCCAAATTCCTCTTCGGAAGTTTTTAAGAGCTCTAGGAAGACACTTGTACTGAGATATTCCAATGGAACTGTGAATCTAATGTTATCCGTGGTGCACACAACAAAATGGCCTTTACTAGCAACTGATGATTTCGGTGCAACACCGCTTCCAGAGAAGGAAATTCTCCTCCGCTTCATTGCAGCCATTTTCTGCCACTTTTTGGCCAATGGAATGAGCCTTTTTGAGTTGATCATGATTGTAGGATGGGATTTTGGAGAAATAGCGAAATAGAAGCTCTAGAGATGGGATTCTCCAGGTAAAAAGAGCTTGTGAAGTGCTGTGGTGCAGAAGCAATGGGAGTTAGGTCATATATTTATTGATGAGGAAAGACGGCGTCATATGGCCATGTTTGTTTATCTTGGGTTGATAGGATCTAAGTCCATGTGATCATCGATGCAAAGAGATGGCTGGACTTGTGATTTTGTTTAGTCTCTGATAAGAATTAAATTTTGAGTGTAGGCCATTGTCAGTTGTTAGTTAGTTGAGCAATTGCCTTTTTCTGCCAGGATTTCGCCTACATAGGTTTGGCCTACTGTATAAAACTATGTTTGAAAATAAACTAAACTGGTTAATAAGGTAACATCAAGTCTGTTTTGGTGAACAACAAAATACAATAAACATTTAACAGATAGAAGGTAGTTAAAACTCTATACCAGTTCTTGATTTCTACAAAGCATCTTTTACATTGGTAATCCAAGTAATATTGTCTCATTAACACTTAGTCCATAGTTAACGAGGTCTGCTAGCTGTCTTAGGACAAGTCCTAATGTCCTTCCAAAAGATAAGGTGTAATGTAGTTTGTTAGCAACAAAAAAAGAATCAGATTGCATGACTTGTAACTGTTTATGTAATTTTGTGACTCTTTGGATCAAACCAGGTGAACAAGAAAGATACAAATTTGAGACCTAAGACAGAAAAGCATGCGAGGTCGGAGTCTTGTTTATGTCCTCAAAAGAAAAAGAAGAAAAAAGAAATTCATAACTCTGAAGACACTGTTACACACATTTAACCTAAACACCTAGAATCTCATTAAAAAATAATAAATCTTAATTGCTTGCTAGCAAATATGTTCCTTCCATCTGGTAGCCAATGTGATTGCTATAGCAGAGATTGTTCAAACATGAAGATGTCTCGGTGGATATATGGAAGAAGAATCACAAAACGGTGTTTGTCTCTTGTATAAACAACAAAATGACCCCTTGATTATTCAGCTTAGACATATAATGCATGGTTTGTCCCCCCATCTCATGGATACATCAACCAAAATGCTTAACGAGGTAAAATTACTAATGCAAGAAAATGATCAACAAATTTGGTTGCATACATAAGGCATTTATGGTTGGCATAATATTGATTTGCATTTTCTTTTAAATTAACCAAGAACACTACATTCCCGTGTTTGACAATGTCTTTGATTTTGAGCGTGGCGCTTTGGGCCAGAATGACATCAAACCACCAGGATGGAGAAATGCCAATAGTTCTTCGCATGGCTCCACCTTGTTAGCCATTATTGCCCACCTATTAGATGATTATGTCTCCCTCAAGTCTTTGCACGTGGACTGTCCCAGGACTTGTGACTATATAGCAAACCCACTTATTATATCCTGCGAACACAGCATTTCAGAGTTTCAAGTTCTAATTCTATTTTCTCTCTTTCATCTCCAAATCTTACAGGAAGCAAGCATGATTAGAGCAAAGAAGCTCATCAAAATGGCAAAGAAGTGGAAGAAACTGGCTGCAAGCAAGCGGAAAAAAATCTCATTCCCATCAACCACAGGTGTTTCTAATGCAGAAAGCATTAGAGCATTAGTGCATTAGTACTAGCAATTTCTGCAATTGTTGTTTATGCCAGAGTAAGTCATAACATAAAAAAAATATAAAAAAAAACCATCTTTTATCTTCCAATGTTGTTGCTCCCAAGTCCAACGACAAATCTGCTGTAGAATAGTCATTACTGAAGCTTTCCTGCATTAATTTCTCAGCAGAATCCTTTGTTTCCTAGCTACAAAAGCCTCCGTTCAGCTTAGATTTTGGCTAGAATCCTTAAAAAATTAACAGTCAAGGCAAAAGCACAAGAGGAGCATATAGAAGAAACATGCAAAAGCTGAAGGACTTACATAACATAAAGATTAGTCAGATTGGTTCATATTTTGCTGACGAAATTTAACGTTGAGAAGAAATCTTGTACAAAGAATACAAGAGTGTGAGGACGACTTCAGTTATTGAATGTTGTTGACAAACCAAATCACTATATAAATGAATATCCCATAAGTAATCGAAAAAATTTCAACCATTCAGTGGGGGACAGAAATTATGGAATAAAAGTTTTCATTTACTGTTCAGAACTGAAGAAAATTTATTTGTACACTACAAGTCTAGAATTGATTTCTTCAATGGCCAAAGATAAGTGTTTGCCGATGGCTTTGTCCCAGAGAAATACAAGATGCAGCTGAGAAACGACGTGCTGACAGACAAGTTATCAAAGCCTTCTCCGGATCCTCGGGCATGCATCTTTTAACAAATGACATAACATAATTGAAGAATGTACTATGACAAGGCAGAGTGATAGGTCCTTCGGATGGAAGTCCGAATTCCTCTTCAGACAGTCGTAATAGCTCTCCAAAGACACTTGTGCCGAGATGTTGCAATGGAACTGTGAATCAGATCAGTGGTGTACACAACAAAATGGCCTTTATCAGCAACTGACGATTTCTTTGCTGCAATACTTCTAGGGAAGGAAATTCTCCCGCGCTTCATTGCAGCCATTTTTTGCCACTTTCTTGTTAATTGAATGAACCTTTTTGAATTGATATGCTCGTAGAATGAGGATTTTGAAGAGATGGCGAAATAGAAGCTCTAGAGATGAGATTTTCTTGTAACATGTGGTGGTGCAGAACCAATGGGAGTTTTCTCGTGTGTATACACACACACAAACACATGTTGATGAGGAAAGAAAGCATCATATGCCAATGTTTGCTTGTGTTGGGTTGATGGGATCTGTGGCCATGTGATCATCGAAGCAAAAAGATGGCTGGACTTGTGATTGGGTTTAGAATTTGATAAGAATCAAATTTTCAGAGTAAGCCATTGTCAATTTGTTAGTTGAACAATTGTCTTCTTCTGCCAAGATTCTGCCAAGACAGTTTTGGCCTACCGAGTACTTACGGCCATGTCCCTGTGAAAATGAGATAAACTAGATAATAAGTTGCATCAACTCTGTTTCAGTCTAGATAATAAGTTACATCAAGTCTGTTTCATTTAACAAGAAAAAAATAGAATAAATTGCTCCTGAGCAAACAGCTATTGATTAGTTAAAAATTGTAAATCAATTCTTGCTTTTTACATATAATATGTTCAACTGTCTAAACCAAGTAATTTTGTTTCATTATCACTTGGTTATTAGCAGAGGAATTTAGTATGCTTCCGAACAATTCAATAAAATGCTGTTAATATGGCTAGAAGGCAATAGCAAGTCTGTTTTGGCTAACCAGTTCTAAATTTCTATAAAGAATCTCTTGTTTTATATAATCCAAGTAATTTGTCTCATTATCACTAAGTTAAAAGTTAAGTAATTTTGTTTAATTATCACTTAATAGTGAACTAAAAATCTTGTTATGAAATTCGAGGAAAGAATGTAAATAGAAACCCAAACAACATCAAAATTTGCGTGAAAAACTAATAAAAAAATCTCAAACGAAAGATAATGGGAGACAAAGCAACTGATTTTATTAAGATAAACAAGATAAATAGTTATAATATTTGCTCTAAATATCTGAATATATAGTAAAATTTTAATGGGTAATTTCAGTCGACCCAACATCATATTTGGTAACCATACAGTATATTAGAGTACACAAGCCTGTCACGACCATGCTTAAGAATTTGGCATCTTTGCAAAAGATCTGGTATACTGCTGTTTGCGAGCAACTAGGTAAACAAGGTGAATCCAATCAGATTGCACTGTCTTATGTTATTTTTGGAATACCACATGGATCAAACCATGTGAACACTAAATTGCAATACAAATAGGAGCACCAAAGACGGCAAAACCTATGAGGTCCGAATCTTGCAAGTTTACAAAGATAGCCAAAGAAATTCTTACACTCTGAAGATAGTGTTGCTTGAATTTGATCACTGCAATTTTCGTAAGAATTTGTCAAATTTATGAGACTCAGAGGCAAAATGTGACATAAGCAGAGATTTTTGACAAATTCCAAATGTTTAGCAGCAAAGTCATTTCATTCCAACAAATTCCAATTATACAATTCGTCTTAGGGAACAGTTGAAAGAATTTGGCAGAAACATAAAGAAAATCAGTGTTAATTATGAACAAAGCCCAAGAATTTATTACAGCTCTCTCCGTGAACACTGCCTCACATGGCAATGTCATAGGCCCGTCACATCCTAATCCTCAGACATCTTGAGCAGCTCCTGGAAAATGTTATTTCTGAGATATGCCAATGGCATTGCAAATCGCCAGTGATCAGTAGTGTGGAAGACAAAATGGCCTTTATCGGCCATTAATGATTTTCTAAAACCATCTTCACCCATATGTTTGCTGGTTCCTGGTGCATAAGTTCTTTTCATCCCAATTGCAGCCATCCTCTGCCACATCCTTGTCATTTTGCAAAGGTTTTTGGTGACCATCATTGCTGTAAAATTGAAATGGACGAATTCGGGAAAATTTTCAAGACCTGCAAGTGTTACTTGTGCCAATGGAAGGATTATTGTTACATATAGAGAGAGCAGAAGGATACAAATAATGCATCTTCTGCAGTCCTTATGTTGTGATTTACAATGCAAAAGCATCTGATTAGTTATTCAAAAACCAGTGCCGGCATGGTGGACATATTTAAGCATAAATTTTAAGGGCAGGTAGAAGTACAGGAATGTTCATAAACTAAACTGAAGAACGGACGAGAGTTGTTGATTTTTCTTAAAAGCATTCTCAAGGTACAGCTTGACCACAGTGCTGGAATTCTGTGAGTGACTGTTGGCTTGTTATGCAATTGTTTTCTTACAAGGCCGCGTAATGCCCGAAGAGTACGGGTACATAACTCATCAGCCTATGTAGAACCATTAAGCAGATTTACTAGCAAAAGTGCAACAAACTGAACAGGAAAGAACCAATGATAACAACAATTAAGAATCCAACTATTTTATTTGACAAGACCAAAGCTATGGGATAACCAATGAAGGAGATAAGCCACATTAGCTGCTTCCATAAAAGCAAAACATAAACACATTGCACCCATAACTATAATTAAACGTAGCAACTACACGATTAACCTTTGGAATTCAATAAACTTCACTAGGTACAATGGTCACTAGGTGCAATGGAGAACATGCACAAACCAGCTCCCCAGTTAACCTTTTCATGCATATATTTCCGATTTTGGTGCATTTACTTGACCTACAAATGAAAAATATAATTTTTCACACAAATTAGCATCATTTTCGCATAAATTTTAACAACCCAATTAAATTATATGGTTTGTTAAGAAGGGTTCTGCCACAAATGAAAATTACTCGGTAATGTATTACTCACAGCTTGAATGAACCACCTAGATCTTGGATGCAGAGAATGACACAAGTCTCAGGAAAGTTTCAACAATTCACTCATGCTTTCTCCAATATATGTGCTAGTTCATTTGGGAGAATTACTAATTTACAATGACGAAATCTTCTGATAATAGTTACAAGGATTTACAACAACTAAGTTGGGTTTATTCAGTACCAACAAACAACAAAATGTTGTCCATTATGTCCCTGATGGAAAGTGTCATCGAACGAACAGCTACAAGTCATAATGGAATTCAACAGAGCTTTTTGTTCACCTTTAATCTCCAGGCCCCGTTCCATGAATGAGACTACAAAATCCATGAAAACTGCATCACATGGCAATGTAATCGGTCCATCACTTGACAATCCAAACTCCTCTTCAGACAACTTTAGTAGCTCAAGAAAAATGCCATCACTGAGATACATTAAGGGAAGCACATAACGCCTATGATCCGTTGTGTAGATAACAAAATGGCCTTTCTCAGCCATTGATGATTTATTACAACTATCCAAATCAACTTCTGTGTTGACCCTTGATATAGAAATTCTTTTCCTCCCCGTGGCATCTGTTTTCCACCACTTCCTTGCTAGTTTGATGAACTTCTTGCAGATGGTCATATTTCCTTACTCGTACCTAATGATGATTTTGAGCAAGAATGTATGAGAAACTTGAATCTTAAACACTGAAAATGTTACTATATGCACTGATAATAAACAATCAGTAGTTATATAGGCACAAGGATTGACCACTGAAGACAAATATTTTAGTGTGCAGCTCTCCTTGCATTGTTATTTTCGATGCAAAAGCATAAGTTAATTAGCATAGGAATAGATGTTAGATTGGCCATATTTGCATATTGGAAATTTACTAGTTATAGAAAAGCGCCTGTGTCTTGTGGTTTAAGACGCAACAGGATCTATCAGATTGTTTTGCAAAATGTTATAGATATCCAAGAATCACAAGAATAGACATAAACTACGAGAAATTCTCAAGCTGTGGCTGTAGCCACCTTGGATGAATGTTAAGAGAATCATATGACATTACTCTATAGCAACTGCGTGAATTAACCATAATTTCTAACAACCTTCTAGGAGTATTTCTTAAGATCATTGTAGCAAATTAGAAGTTGAATAACTTCAAATAACTCAATATTAACTAAAACTTATAAGAAAAACAAACTTCTCCTTCATCATTTTTGAAATTATATACAAAATTTTACTTTTAATTTTTCGTAATATTTCTAATTCGTATTTGTATTTTGTTTGTTAGAATAAATCAAAATTGATAAATTTTAAAAAAATTTAATAACCGTATCTTTTAAATTCAAACCAAAACTATGGAAAGTATGATAAGAAAAAGTAATATAAATCCTTTTTAAAATAAAATTTCAATAATCTTTTCATATATTATATGTTAATTTTTTGTGTGACTCGTACACCATCTATTTCTATTATTATATAACTATTATTATATAATTTTGTTTTTGTATGATTTCTCTAAGTAATTATATATTTAGAAAAAATAATTTTAATAATTTTTTTAAACTTTTCAGAAGAAGTTAATTAATTTGCAAGTGTAATACCAACTCTAATTTGAATTATATTGTGTACAAACCATATGTCAAAAAACTAACAACTCTTTTTGTACATTAAATTTTACAGATCAAATGAAATTTCGAAACCAATTCTTAAATTTTTCTGAAAGGGAAGCAGAATATTTATAGAAGAAAAATTCAGATAAATATAAAAGTGTAAAATAGATTATAAATTGAACTAATTGAAATCGATCAACCATAAAAGTTTACCATTCCAACTTTCCAACATTGCCTTTATTTCATCAACTATGGATAACAAAAAAATCTTTTGATATTTACTTTTAAAATTTAGAACTTTCAAGAAAATCAAAGTAAAATATCCCTCTTAAAAATTAAGCAAATTACCGCTTAATAGAATTGAAAGTTTTCCCCAAAATTAAGATGGCAGCCATAAGTAGAAAGAAAAGAAATTTGATTAAATATTTTGTATTATAAGTAATATTATTAGTTATTATATAGGTCAAAATTTATTAACCATGCATTATTGTTATTATATAAATAGCACTTTATTCACAGTACATGGAAGAAAACGCTATGAAAAAACATGTAAAAAATTTTCATTCTACGCAAAAATATACAAACAAAAAAAATAAACTCGTTTTTTATTATTTTTAAAATTATATATAAAATTTTATTTTTAATTTTCTCCAATATTTTATAATTTATATTTATATTTTATTTGTTAAAAAATTATCAAAAATGAAAAAATTTTAAGAAAATTGAAATTTTTATCTTTTAAAACTTAAAACAAAAAATTATGAAAAGAATGAAAAAAAAATAGTATAAATCCTTTTAAAACCAAGGTTTTATGGATATTTTTCATCTATTTTATGTTTGACAATGATGTGATAATTACATGACTGAGACAAACATTTTATCATTAACTTCGCTTTAGCATGATGTCTCCTAGTAACCATGATTTTAGAAAAAGCCAATTTTATATGATATTGTATTATATTATTATGTGCATAAAAGAGTAATTTGTCTTCAATAAAATAAAAAATTATATAATTATGAGTAATTTGAATTAATTTTTTTTTAATTGAGCACAATATAATTTGTATTAAATATTTTAAATTATATCTTATATTTTTTAAATTTATTTAATAAAATATAAAATTAATTTATAAATTTTATTAAAATATAATTTAAATTATTTATCATATTTTATTAAAATTCAAAAAATAAAAATCTAAAAGACCTTGAAATTTCTGAAGCAATTCCAAACCCATGGCAGCCCCACGACAAACTCCGAGTATCTTCAGCTCTCGTGTGTGAGCCATCTCGTCCTCATCGCCTAATGAGCAGGATTTTCAAAGAAAACCCCGCTGGCTAAGACTCCGTATCCTTGGACGGACCACAATAGCTGGCCGTTTGTTGATAAAAGGAGAGAACAGCATGGCTGCTTCTGTCTTGTTTCAGAGCAGTCCAGCCATGCTTGCTTCATGGCAGAACTTGAGTGCTAATGTCTTCGCCAACGGAGCGTCGGCATTCACAATGGCTCACCGAAAGGATATTTGGAGCTATTCGGCGTCAGATGCAACTCAGAACAAGATCCTTCAGAAGTGTTGAAACTCTGGAGGATGTAGGCGGCGGTGACGGGACTGCTTTAAGCATAATGGTTAAGGATTATCCTTGGATTTAAGGGAAAAAGCATCAGCCTTGGGAGAAAAATTGTCACCTCCAAGATGCTCAATAGCTCTCTTGTTTCATCAACATTAGCGTTTGGCACCAAATAAAGACTGTTTCCTATATATATATATTAACGTAAATTTGCTGAAATGTAGAGGGTTTTGCATGACTGGGGAGATGATGTATGCATCAAAATCCTGAAGACGTGTAGAGCGGTGACTCCATATATCAAATGAAAGGTGATGATCGTTGAAGCAATCATTGAAGAAAATGTAAGAGACAAGTCAAATAACTCGGTGAGGTTGACCTTAGACGTGGTGATGATGGCCCATGCCAACTAAGGTAAAGAAAGAACATTGATGGAATGCGATTATGTTATTAAGCAGACAGGAATCATGTCACAAGTGAAAACTTGCTTCTTGTTGCAATGTTTGCTTTAGTTATAAAACTCTTTTGGTTCCAAAAATTATTGTGAGAACGTTTAAATAAATTTTTCTTTTAAAATAAATCGATAAAACGACAGATCCAAGAGACCAAAAAAATTCGGTGTGCTCATCGTTTCTTTTCAAAACACGTGTGCGTATCCACCGTTAAAAGTGCGGACAAATACCAAACAGTTTTCAAATAGATGAAGTGGCAACCTTTACTCTTCTGAAACACAGCGAGAATCCTACAAATAAAAAATGATTTTTTCATCTGTAATATCAGCAACGCCGCCAAGTTTATGCCTTCCGAGAAAATTCCCAGTTCGGTGTTCGACTTTATCAGTCTCTGCAAACCAGTTAAGATCGACCACCCAGTTCGACCTGAAGACGTACTGGACTAATCTTATTGCAGAAATCGATAATAACTTGGACCAAGCTATTTCGATTAAGTACCCAGAACAGATCTATGAAGCTATGCGGTATTCGGTCTTAGCCAAGGGCGCCAAACGTGCTCCGCCCGTCATGTGTGTGGCGGCTTATGAACTCTTTGGTGGTAATCGGCTTGCAGCTTTTCCCACGGCTTGTGCTCTTGAAATGGTTTGTTTGCTTTCTGTTTTTTTGTTACTATAATTATTTCATATAGTTACTGTTTCTTGTTTTATAGAGTGTAAATTGGATTTGTTTAGGTTATGAGTAGTGTTGACTTGGAGATTGAGTTTACATTTTCTTGAGTTGGTTGTTTGTAATTGGATATGGGATTCGAATGATGTAGAATCTGATATGTGTTTTCGATAAAGCTTGTGGTTTTACACTTTGAATCTTGCGCAAAATTCTGTTTGGTTTTGGCAATCAGCTTTGCTTTGCCTAAACTTTCTGTTTGATTAGGCATAACATTCTTGATGTATGGAGAATGATTCCTTGTTTTATTATAAAACTGGGAGCACGTAAGAATTGCTAAAGGAAGGTATAACAAGCTTTTTTCTGATGGAGTGACGGGTTTCCCTTAGCTTATTGTTGCGAGATAAGTTTTGGGTTACAAGTTATCAAACTGTTAAACTGGAATTGGACATGTTGCAGTGAACTTAGTTTCAAGGCTCGATCTCGTGTAGTTGTAGAAAATTGTTTGCTTTGCATTTTAGAAGTTATTCTGCTGCCTTTGCGGGTACAATTTGCTTCAAGTTTTGACATCAGTAATGCCAAGATGTTAACTGAAAACTATAGTATTTTGATAGGTCCAAGTCAAAGCTCAATTATAGTGCTAAGTAATTAGAGTTTTCTTAGGGTGAGAATAAACCACAAATGTTTGGATTAAGTTATGCCTAGTCTTTTATTCATGCTGGCAAGCTATAAATAAGCTGGAGTTCAACAACTTGCCAGAATCTAAGCGCATAATACAACGGTAAATAAATAACAAAGCTCCTAAAGACTTGATCTCTTATGTCTTGCACGTTCTTCTCCATTGCATGCATCTTCAAATGGTTCCCCAATTAGTTCCAGAGTACTTGGGATTCTTCTTGCCAAGTCTTCTTGATCTTCGTGGCAGTCTATCATATTTCAGTGAGCTTTTTAGGTTGGATAACAAGCTTTGAGAAAGAAATCACGTTTACAGCTGAGAGCATTTTAACCAATTATTTTCTTTTTGTAACAGGTCCATGCTGCTTCACTGATTCATGATGATCTTCCCTGCATGGATGATGACCCATCTCGCCGAGGCCAGCCATCAAACCACACAATCTACGGTGTTGACATGGCCATCCTTGCAGGGGATGCACTTTTCCCCCTTGGTTTCCAACACATTGTGACCCACACACCCTCTGACCTTGTGCCCGAGCCCTGCATCCTTAACGTGATTGCTGAGATTGCCCGTGCCGTGGGATCCACGGGCATGGCTGCAGGGCAGTTCCTTGACCTCGAGGGTGGTGCCAACTCAGTTGAATTTGCTCAAGAGAAAAAATTCGGTGAAATGGGTGAGTGCTCAGCAGTTTGTGGAGGACTATTGGCTGGTGCTGACAATGATGAGATTCAGAGATTGAGGAGATATGGCCGAGCCGTTGGGGTATTGTACCAAGTGGTTGATGATGTGTTAGAAGCAGAAATGCAGAGTCCAGAAGGTGAAGAGAAGAAGAAAAAGGGTAAGAGTTATGTGGCTATCTATGGTGTTGAAAAGGCTATGAAAGTAGCAGAAGAACTCAGAGGAAAGGCTAAGATGGAATTGGATGGGTTTGAGAAGTACGGCGAGAAAGTATTGCCCCTTTATAGCTTCGTTGATTATGCTGCTGATAGAAAGTTTTCTGTTAGTGAATCTGGTTGATGAAAACTTTCATGCATTACACTGCTAAGCAGATTCATGATGCACTTTCAGCAGCATTAAAATGTAGTAAATAATTTCTGAGTTTGATTCAGAGTACAGGATTTGAATCATTCAGTACTTACTGACTGATACATTGTGGTCTTCCATTGAACGTGGGGACTCCCATATTTGTACTTGGTTCTTGATTCTGTGATTGTAGCAGCACTTTCTACATTGCAAGTTACATGCTGTCACTTGCAGAGTTGTTCAGGAAATGACTGTATTAAATGGGCCAATCAGCCATTAAAAATAAGGCCCATTATATGATCCTGGGTAGACCGACTTGAATGGAGCCGACCCAGCCTGTTTAACATGGCAGAGACAGAACATAAGTAGAAGACTAGTTTTAATTCCAGATGCAGTCGCCGTTAGGATATCATGCAACGTCCAAAATATCAAGTAGATTTGGATAATAATATATAGACCTTTATTTTTTTAAATTTTTACAAATAATGACATAGTTTATTTATTTGTATCAATTAAAATCCTAACTTGTATTAAAATGACCAATCTATTATCTAGTTTTTACAAACCGATAATTCCCTAAAGCAGATTCTGTTTTTGTGTTAATTCAGATTCTATATTTGTGTTTTGGTTTTGATTTAGCTTAAGCTGAATTGAAATTATCATTTTAATTCAGATTCAAAAAACTTGTTTAATTATAATTCGGATTGATTTAATTTGAATTATGTGTGAATTAAAAATTAAATTAATATTATTAATTTAATTTTTGAAATTAATATATTTTAAAACTAATTCAAATTAAAATTACTTGATTTGGTTCCATTGTCATCTTTTGGTACAGAAAAGCTACCAGCTAGAGTGAGAGAGCAGATTTAGCAGGCCATGGAGTGAAAATAAACTTTCTGTTGACTAAGGTTATCCACATTCAATTCACAGAGAATCACGTCATAATTTTTTTATTTTTTTTTCCTGGTGATCCTGAGTTGTTGGTGCCTGCCCCACATCAAGCCTATGTTGCCAGTTTGTCTGTCTCTTTAGGCATCAATTATCACTGTCAGGATATTATTAATATTATTTCCCTCAATCATGCCCCCAGTTTTCCAATCCCATCTCCCACCCAATCACTTCTCTTCCCTAACATTGATTCTTAGATTCTCTACATTTATAATTAACATACATATTGTTAGAATTTTACAACAGAACCCTCTGTCAATAATTATTGTTCTTCTCTCAAGTTTCAAATATTATAAAAAAAAATCTTAAATTATACTTTTTAATAACAATTAAAACAAAAAATAATTAATAAGCCATATTAAATGTGATTACTTCTAGTCGAGGGAGCGTCGTCATGAAAAAGTTTGTTAAAATTTTATGATATTATCTTTTATTTATAACATAAAGAGTTTTTTTTTAATTATTAATTTAATAATTATTTAATTATTAATATAATATTTTAATGGCAATATTAAATCGATTATCTTCTTAATTGGGATGTTCCTCTTTTAGACCTTCGTCACAAATGATGATTTCTGTCTCGTAGCTTTATCTGACAACTCCTCACCAGCAAAGATCAGATCAGATGAACCCAAATTGGACCCCACAAAAATAGCCGGTAAAGTTATCCACATATTACGTTTGTGACCACAACTGATAAGACCAGTTTCATCTTCGCCCTCCACGTCATCACTTGACCCCACTACTGCAGCTGTCGACCTTGTGGGTCTGGGTCCCGTGACTTCAAAACATTTTTGACCCCGTTCCAAAATCAGATAATAACATCTGGAACCCCAATTTTTTTAAGGACATATTTTATTTATTTATATCAAATAATATCCTTTTATCATTGTGAATAATAATTTTTGATAAAATTTATTAATTTAAATTAATAAAAAATAATATAATTATTAAATAAATGTAATATAATATAATATCATTACTCCTTCCAATACCTCCTAAATAAATGTTCTGTTTTGGATAAAGTTTTATAATCTCTCGCTTATATTTAAGTACCGGCAATTCCAGCGGCCACCACTCGCCGCATGCTGTCAATGCTGGAGCTCACCTTGACTTGATAACTTCACCTGCCCCTTGCTCATATCCGAAGGTCACTTTACATCATCCTAGCATACCTGTCCACGTCATTCAGTTTGGATTGGCTCCACCTCACACTCACCGTATCCTTACCTACTGTAAGTTTATTCCGTCGCGGATGCGAATACTCGATCTGCTAGTCTGGGTCGACTTTCTTCTCCCGCCTTCTCTGCTTGCCACGTGGCAGCACGGAGCCGGATATCCTCTTCTCATTCCGTTATGGTCCTTAATTAATTTGTTAATTAACATTAACATAATCCCGCGGTATTAGGTGCTGTAATTAGTTTAATTAATTTCCGTATTCCGGCGTACCGCCACTTCCGTTTATTGTCTACCGAAAAAGAATAAACTCGCGGAATATTATAACCGTTTAGTTCTAGCATGGGTATTACTGGCTAAAATGATGCCCAATATTCGCATATTCCTGGTGACACATTATAAATTTAACAGTATTAATGAAACTGTATTATGGTACGAACCTATTAACATCGCATTGGTGTGTTTTTGTGTGGACATGATATTGAAAAATTGTATGTTTTCCTTAAGACAAAGGTCCATTCAACGTTGAAGGAAACTGTGATTACGGAACAATTAGTAATACATGCGATTGATTAAAATATTTAAAATTAAAATCTTTAAATTATACATCATGCTATTTAACATCGATTTAATGTTAATTTTAATTTAAAATAAATTACAATGTTAAACGTTGTCAAAAACAGGGCAAAAAGTAGAATGACATTTTTTTATTGAGCATTTATTAGAGTTTTTTAGATAAGTTTTAATTTAAAAAAAAACAGATATGCCCTTTATCATCTCAATTGATTCTCCACCATACAAGCCGCGATCAAGAAAGAAAGATCACTCTGGGCCTTACTCTTTCACCCTCCTCTTAACTCTTATGTCAGTTCATCCTTCTATCAAAACTCTTCTCTATTTCCTTTACATCTCACACTCTGCACGTGAAAAATGTCACCATTGCAAACCAACTATGTCCCTTTTTTATTTTGGTGTCCATTTTCTTTGATATACATACTTCCAAAATTAGGGTACTTGTTAATATTAAGAGACTTACTTGCAGTGAGTTTTAATGTATAAGAATATCCTACAAAATACTACCCAATCCGAAGGGCATAATTGTCTTTTTAAATTCAAATCTTATCTAAAAACCAATGGGCGCCCACTAAGAGAATTTGAAAGCTGATTGGCCGAGATTGAGAGGCGTGCCCTGGCATCACTGATTCGTAGGGTTAATTTGAATTAACAAGACTATACTAATTAACGATTATCATTAATCTGCCCTCCGCTTTTTGGTACTATGCCTTGCTGCCCCACCGTCCCTCCTCGTGCAGCTTCAACTTTTTTATTTTATTTTTTTTAAAAATGCCCCGTAAGAGTATTCTTAATATACTTTCGAACACAATAAAAGTATTTGTACATGTCAGCGTTTTATTTTAATTATTTAATTAATTTATTAATTAAAAATTTAAAGCAAAGCCTCTTCCAAATCTGCGTCCGTCTCTATAAACGAACTCACTTCACGTAACAACCACAGCAAACCAATAACCAAACACACACACACCCCGAACAGGATCACGATTCTATTTTTTTTTCTTTTGTTTACTAGAAATCTCCAATTTTCGTTTCTCTTTTTGCTTTTTCTCTTCGTCTTTCCTTTCATTTGGCTGGTGTTAGCATTGAATCCAATGGTGATGGAGGAAAATATCGAGAGTTGCGGTAGCAAAGCGAGTGACACGTCGTCTCCGCCGCGGCACAGCCGGAAACAACGGCAGAAACTTGAGGTTTACGATGAGGTTCTTCGTCGGCTCAAGGAATCCGACATCCAAGAAGCAAATCAGCCTGGCTTCGACGACGAACTCTGGTCTCACTTCAATCGCCTTCCAGCTAGGTAAACTTTACCTTTGTCTTCTCTTCTCTACGTTCCGTACACCTTTCACGTGATATATAGACATGGTCTTGAAAGATCGACTGGTTTTCTTTCTCTCTTCGGTTTGTGTTTAGCGTAGAAATATTCAATATGCAGAATTTTGTGTTTAGAGATAAGATTAAAAGTATCTATGCATTATTCAGCTTATATTTTTATTTATTTTCGGAAATACTATAGTTTGATTATCGATTTTGTTGAATTTGCAAGTTATACAATACTTGCTTTATTTTTTATGCTTTAGGTTTTATTAAATTTCAAAGGTTTTGGTTATTGATTCTGGATTCAGTTGATTTGTTGGTTTGCAGATATGCGTTGGATGTGAATGTGGAGAGGGCTGAGGATGTACTTATGCATAAGAGATTACTGCATTTGGCTCATGATCCGAGTAATAGACCAGCAATTGAAGTCCGTCTTGTGCAGGTGTGTGTTCATTTGTTAGCTTTGCCAAAATTTTGATGTTTTTCAATTGATGGTTTCCATTGTAAGCCAGTGAAAGTTTTCTTTTTCTTTTGAACTAGAATTTGCTGTAATTTTATTCTGACTTGGTGAATGACTATTGTCAAGAGTGATGCAACTGTATATTTTCTTGATAACATTTAGAAATTGGTTTCGTTTAGGTCCTGCTTGCTGCCAATCTTTCTGGAGTGTATTATTTAAGAATTAACATATCACGTTCGAACAAGTATTCAGGTGTTTAAGCAATCTCATTTGAGGTTGCTATTGTTTTTCCGTATTTGGTCATTTGATGTTATGTACTTGCATTATTATGTCCACTTGTGGGCCTTGAAATTACCATGCTGTTAGTTTGTATTTGGTCTGTGGAGTGTAACTTATTGTCACCTTTGATTATGTTATGTGATCATACTATACGTCCATTTGGTGGTCATGAAATTACCATATTGTTATAAATTCTAAAATGTGTGTTAGATCACAATCATCTTTCATGTCTTAAACTCAGATGTTGGCTTCACTTGCATGAATCCTAGTATGTTCTTAGATTTTAGCTTCTGTTTGTGTATCATTCTCCTATGTTCTAATTTTTTATAAGTAGGATTGTACAATTGCTTTTTTACATAGGTTCATCCTACATCAGATCGGAATTCAGCTGATTTTGTTCTTCCAGACTCTTCGAGCGGTGTAGCTGCTCAAAGATCTTCAAGACAGAGGTGTGGCATCTCAAACATCTTAGTTTCTGGAATCCAACTGGTTTCTTTCTTCTGCATTGTTGTTTCATTTGTCCCTTGATGATGGTAATTAAAAATGCTGACATCCCTTGCTGGCTTTTCAATTGCCAGCATACATCCACCACCTGCCTTTGGTTCATCACCTAATCTGGATGCCCTAGCAATCGAAGCAAATAATCCTCATGATTTTGATGGGGATAGCTCTGTGCATGCCAATGCACAGTTTTCGCGGTAAATATTTTCATCTGAGTATGTCCTTCAGAAAATGATTGGTCAAAATCGGTTTACTGTGACCTATTCTCTAACTTGATTCGTAAGTTATTAGTCTACTTTGAAATCAATGTCCTTGACCACAATTTTCTTATTACCTGTTAGTTAAGGATTGCTATCAGAATTAGATAATTTACGTTTTGTTTTAAAATATTGAAAAAAGTTGCAAAATTACCAAAGCCAATAGTTGACTGACCAGAATGGAAATTAGCTAATCCAAATTATTAGTCTTTAAATGCAGTAATTCTTTTTCCCCTTTCCTTTTTTATCTTGTCCTAATTTCTTTGAAAGTGAGACGCAGATCATTTTGGAATATAACTGCTTTCCTTTTTTTTCTTGAAATATTCAATTGTAATTATATGACTAATATTATGTCTATATATACATTCTTATTAATGGTTAATTGTCTATGTATATGCAAGTATTTGCACCATTACTCATCTACTGATTGTTTCTTATTTATAAGTGGAACATTTAATGTATAGTTTCACAGATCTAATTCTCATTTTATGTAATTATCATTGATGTAGGCCCATGCATGAGATTACTTTTTCAACAGATGACAAGCCTAAACTTCTCAGCCAGGTATATGATAGGTTTCCTATAGAAACAAACCCAATTGGTTATCATATACTAATGAACTTGGAAATTCATCTCTGGGTTTCTTAGATATTGTTTTTGATGCATAAAAATGATTTCAAAATCTGTAATCTCATGTGAATGTTACTGTGCCTGTAACTGTTGCATATATTGCTGAAGTTAATGCTCAGAATGGAATGAACCTAATATGTCATTATATCTGTGCCCTTTCTCATTTTGTGTGTCCATGCACTCACATGTGGATCATAAACATCTTTTGAGTTCTCAAGTTTAGGTGCCTAATGGTTCTAATGTCAGACTTACATATGAGTTACTCAGCATCTAAGCCTTTGTGATTACACATCAATTGCTGAAAAACTTATGTATGATGTTGATTAAGGGGAAAATATGATATTGGTTCTTACTTCCCAGTCATTGCTTTATGCTAAATTTTCAGTTGACTTCCTTACTAGCTGATATTGGGCTGAACATCCAAGAAGCACATGCTTTTTCCACAGTTGATGGCTTCTCCTTAGATGTCTTTGTGGTTGATGGTTGGCCATGTGAGGTAATTTATTATATTCATCAATTAGTTAAAGAAAAAGGTCTGTTAGACCTCAAAATTAGGGAAAAAGGGCTGATGAATGGTTATAGATTGTGTTATATGTTTTGTCCTTTTCCTCAATTGTTGTATTTCAGTTTGTACAACTGACGGATGTTGAGAGTTCCTGTTAGATTTAGGACTTTGCTAAGTTGTGCCCATTCCATAATAGAACAGCCAAACTTCAATGCTTTTGTAGCCAAGATTTATATTTATTATAACTTGCTTGACAGATGGTTTGTTGTGAATCCTTAGGAGACAGAGCAGCTTAGAGTTGCATTGGTGAATGAAATTCTAAAGATTGAGGTAGTTCTTCTGTCCTATCTCGTTACAATGTTTAATCTGTTGGAACTGTTCATCAGACTCCAGAATGTAGCAGGAGGCATTTTATTGTTAAAATTCTCTACTCTGTGTTGGCTTTTACTTCCTGCCAACTATTTTTTTATGGTATGTAGTGATAGTTTCACCAGTTTCTGGTGAATTTATGCTTACTAAAGTTACTCACCTTTTTTCATTTTTTCCCCTCCATTTACTGCCAACTAGATACACTAGTTTGAAGAAGGCTGACTTATTTAGCTTTCTGGAATTCACTAATACTAGGGTGAGTCTTTATTAGATTTTGTTAGTGGAAGACTTGAGTCTGTAGTGGGATATTTGCTTGAATTTTGGAGCTTGTACTCCATACTTTCCCTGAAAACGAAAGAAAAAGTATATTTTCTTTGGGAAATTTTAATATATAGCTGTAACTTTCTGTTAATTATCATATTAATATTCATTGCTTTAGTGTATGAAATGTTCCCGGTTTTGTAGACACAAAAAATATAGATGAGGAGTGGGTCAAGCAACTTTGACTGCTTTCCAACAAAAATAAACTCATTTATTATTCTTTTTTGGGTTCCAAAGTAGGATATCAAACAACAAATCATTCTGGTTCATGCAGTGAATTTGTCAGGATGTTGATTGAACTTAATGAGTAAATGTTTTATTGAAATTTAAGTGGGTTTATTTCCATTTTGTGAGATTATGAAAAATGATGGCACAATTAACTTTTGATTGGTTGCTATGCAGAAACAAGGTTGGCCCGGTTATCGCTCATCATCTCCCTCAAGTGAACCTGAGGAAAAAGGGATGAAAAGTCAACCTGAACATGTGGAAATACCTAATGATGGGACTGACGACTGGGAAATTGATCCTAAACATTTGAAGTTTGGGAACAAAGTTGCATCTGGATCATACGGTGATCTGTAAGTCTTTTGCCTGTGTTACATGTGCTGTTGTGTTTGTTTCTCAGTTAACTCTTCTAGTTTAATTGATTCAGGTACAAAGGTACATACTGTAGTCAGGATGTAGCTATTAAAGTTCTTAAGTCTGAGCGTATAAATTCAGATATGCAGAAAGAGTTTGCCCAGGAAGTCTTTATCATGAGGTTTGTCATGTACATAGCTGCAGTAGCTATCTTTCTAGCTATGCTGCATATTTTTCTCTTGGACTAGATTTAAGTCAAGCTTAATTTGATGCTGTTAGCCCAAGATTATTTTGTTAAGTCAGAATTATTATTTCATGTACATTTATCTGTTGCCTTAACTTTTTGTTACTCCTTTTGTTACTTGCAGGAAAGTTCGGCATAAGAATGTTGTACAATTCATTGGTGCATGTACTAAGCCTCCAAGCTTGTGCATTGTAACAGGTAAGGCCAATGGGTTTTTAAATTTCTTTATACTTCATTTTTGTATGTTGGTTTTTTCCTCTTTTACCTCATCTTATTCTCTCTCTCTCTCTCTCTCTCTCTCCCTCTTTCCCCTCACCCCCCAAATTTTCCATTGGACTAGAATTCATGTCTGGGGGAAGTGTGTATGACTTTCTGCACAAACGGAATGGTGTTTTCAAGCTTCCATCCTTGCTTAAAGTAGGAATAGATGTTTCCAAGGGAATGAACTACTTGCACCAAAATAATATAATCCACAGGGATTTGAAGGCTGCCAATCTTCTAATGGATGAAAATGAAGTAAGGCTCTCTTATCTTTGCTTTGTTCAGCTTGTCCATCTTTTGTATAAAAAAGAAAAAGTTATTAATCTTATTATCTTATTTTCTGTATACTTTGTTAATCCCATTTATTCTCGGGAAAGCAGCTATCTGTGCAATATGGAACTTATTGAACATTTTCTAGGAGCTTTATTTGTGATAAAAAAGTTCAGCAATCTGGAACGGGCCCCCCACTCCCACCCTATTTATTTTTTCTACAGTTTATTTATATAAATTTGAACATGGATTGAAAATTTACAAGCAATTTATGCAAATTAATCAATTTTTGGAGGTCAATAGAGAAAAATGTCATAGTGATTTACTCGTTTGTCATATAATTATTTATGACTGCACGTATCGGGTCTCAATTAGTGTATGATGGCTTTTCTTATAGTACATGCCAAGCCTGTTTCTCTCTGAATTTCTGCTACAGTTGCATTATATAGATGTTTGAGTTTGTCGTCTTTTGATGCACCTTCTTTGCCATCTTGTCGATGAGGCATACTGATGAAGATTATGTCTATGTGATTTAAATTACAGGTGGTAAAGGTTGCTGATTTTGGGGTTGCTAGAGTGAAAGCTCAATCCGGAGTCATGACAGCTGAAACTGGGACATACCGCTGGATGGCTCCTGAGGTGAATGTCTATTTATATTAGTGGTTTATATTAGTCGTTTGATGTATTCCTTGTGTATCTAATCTTTCTTCATATCTTTTTGATATTAACATGAAGCTTATGGACTCCATCATTTCTTGTATGCATTCAAGAAATGCCTTTTAGGTTTTTTTTTCTCCTTTTTTCTGCTTCCCATTCTAAATGAAGAAAAGATGTTGGAAAGCAAGTGATATGAAGTGTAGTTTTTAGTCTCTCCAAATTTTTAGCTATGACTTTGTTGCTTTTGCTTAATATAAAGGGAGATTCAGCTGTCATTATGCTTGGCAAGAATTGTTTCTTGTCTTTACCTGTCAATTGTCAGAGTTTTCATTGTAGATTATGTCATCATCTCTGACAAGGGTTATTTTGCACTGTAGGTTATAGAACACAAGCCGTATGATCACAAGGCCGATGTTTTTAGTTTTGGAATTGTATTATGGGAGTTACTAACTGGAAAGGTACTATCTTTCTTTTTTTTTCATTTTTTGTTGTATATGGTTTTGTGTTAAATGTTCTTGTTTGCTCACATAATTTATATGCTTACGTTTTTTGCTTTGCCAGCTTCCATACGAATACTTGACTCCATTACAGGCAGCTGTTGGGGTGGTCCAAAAGGTACATCACTTGTCCCAAAGTCTCTTTTAAACAAGTTTTGCAACCACATCTAAACAAGGGGTCTGTTTGGAATTAAGACTGAGAGATAAGTCACATTTTGTTTTAATTGATTTGTTTTCCAGGGTTTACGACCTACAATTCCAAAAAGCACTCAACCAAAGCTAGCTGATTTACTTGAGAGGTGCTGGCAGCAAGACCCAGCTCTAAGACCTGATTTTTCCACAATAATAGAGATTCTGCAGCTGATTGCCAAAGAGGTATACACTTGTTATGTTAGTATCACCTTTTTCATGCCTGTTTAGTGCATGCTCCTCATCAAACCTCAATCATCTTTATTTACTTGTTTAACACTTAATAATAATTTTGCGGAATAGGTTGGTGAAGAAGGTGAAGATCGCCGCAAAGAAAAATCATCCGGTGGATTCCTATCTGTCCTTAGAAGAGGCCACCACTGAAATAGACCCCGAGGTATACTGATGTTGACGACTTGGACATAAGCTTTTTGATTGCGTAGGCAAATTTACCAGCTTCTTTCTTATTTACCATCACTGTACAGTACTTTAATCGAAATGAATGAGGGCCTTTACTTTTTCTTTCTTCCTTTTGTATTTCTTTTCATTTGTTATCCGGCTTTCGTTAAGCCACTGTTTTCTTTTCATAATCTTTACGTGACAGCATCAAAATTTATAGAGAGAGAGTGACATGGATGAACAATGTAATTTAGCATTATCGCATGCGGCCTTAAAGGTAAATAAACTGTCTTTGTTACATAATACGTGATGAGTAAATCTATCTCTTATCATTTGATACTGATTCGACGTCTAACATGCCTTTTAATTTTTAAATAATACCTTGTTCTTCGCACGATGCTACAAGGAAAAGGAAAAAAAGGGAAACGGAAAAAGTTTGCATTTTTTGTGTCCTCAATTTTTGGTATTTTTAACTTTTTAATATCACATAAATAGAAAAAATATTAAAGAATTGAGTTTTATTTTCATTAAATCTTTTATTTTTTATTTTACTTTTTTAAATAAAGAAAAAGTATTCAGATATACAGTCTGTCCATGTAAATTGTCTTTCATTTGGTTGCATGAAACGTGCGAGAGGAAGCTCGTTCTACTGCGGTGCGAAATTTTATTTATACCCTTGGTCACGAATAATAGTTCAACAGCCTCAATAATAGCCAGCTATTGGTGTGGGTGCAAGTTCTTTTTCTTGTGAACTAATTTTCTTTAACCAAAGCAAAAGTTATTTTAATTAAAACCTAATTGGCTTATAGTTCGATCGAAACAACTATTAGTTCATCGTGTTGTTACTCTTATTTTGTCATCTAATCTGTGTATGGTTCTATTAATATTCCCTTTTTATTTGGTTATATTTTGGTTAATTTTCCATAATTGTTACTAAATCATTGGCATTATTGTAGATAGGAAAGGATATTAGGGTTTTTCCTGTCCACATGAAATGACTTTGTAAGCTCTTCGTAATGAGTTTTCTAATAAACCTAACCATGCAATTCTCTCTTGTATCTCTCGCCTTCTGCACCACATATTTTCACTTTCGTTGGAGATTCGCCCTAAATGCAAGTACAAACATGAACAACACAACTCTACATTTTCCCAGAAACAAACAAACAAAAAAAAACCCAACTTATCGTATTAATTTCCCATCATTTTCTTGGATTCCAAACACCAATTTCTTCAATTTTCCTGCAGTGTAGTCCTGTCCTTACCCACGCATGGAGTTCTCGTTGAAGAAATCATATATGCCGCACGGGTCATTCATGCACACGCGCAGAGTTTCTGGCAGTGACCAAACAAGCGAAATCTCTGCTGGGCATGAAGAAATCCCCATTATCCTGAATCAAGAATCGCCGCTTCATGATCAAGGATATAACATGTCAAGCGTTGATAATACTCCTGTCAGCAGGAGAGAAGTCACCATTAAAATGGACGGTGTTGATGCCCATGATGATAATCGTTATCATCAACAGGAATATTCTACAAGCTGTAGTAGTAATAATAAAATCATGAGAAACGGTGAAAAAAAAAGTGGGAGTTTTGAATTCAGGCAACAAAGCGGTGGGGATGGGGGTGTGGATGATCCGCCGTCGAAGCTGATTGGTCAGAAAAGTAAAGGCGAAATTGCACTTGACATGGACTTAGAAATGGAGGAGCTGAATCAGTACAAACAAGCCTCTTCTCCGCCGTATAGCTCGGATCAGTCGCGAGAAATCCGGGTCTCGTTTGATCCGAGCCCGGTTGAATCAATAAGAAGAAGATACAAAGATTGCCCTGAAGGAGGAGATCAAACGTATAATTATTCGCAAGTGTCGCAGCAGCAGCAGCAACACCACCACAGAGAACAAAGTTTTACCGATACTCGTAGAGATGAGGTTTTAAGGTGTACATCCAATGCATCGTTTAACCGAAACGATAAGCATACAGCTTCTTTAATAACAGCAAGGACAAGATCAAGACTTCAAGACCCGCCGCCGGAGGAAATAATCGAGCTAAGATCCGGACTGATTACCAAATCGAGTCAAATCAAATCTGGGTTGTTGGTGACGGTAAACGGGGCCGAAGAGGACGATGATCCTTTATTGAGTGAAGACTTTCCTGAGGAATACAGGATGTCTAAATTCAGTGCAATGACTTTTATTCAATGGGTGAGCTTGGTTTTGATAGTTGCTGCTTTGCTTTGTAGTTTATCAATTCCTGAATTGAAGCAAATGACTCTGTGGGATCTTAAGTTATGGAAATGGGAAGTGATGGTTTTGGTTTTAATTTGTGGTAGATTAGTTTCTGGTTGGGGTATTCGTTTGATTGTCTTCTTCATTGAGAGAAATTTTGTTCTCCGCAAAAAGCTTCTGTATTTTGTCTATGGCGTAAGAAAACCAGTGCAAAACAGCTTGTGGTTAGGGCTTGTGTTACTTACTTGGGATCATTTGTTCGATCGGAAAGTTAAAAGAGAGAGAAGAAGCCGATTTCTTGCATACATAACGAAGATTTTGGTCTGTCTCTTGATTGGAACATTGTTATGGCTTGTGAAAACATTAATGGTTAAAGTTCTTGCTTCGTCTTTTCACGTTAGTACATATTTCGATAGAATTCAGGAATCTTTGTTTTATCAATACGTGATCGAGACTCTATCTGGTCCCCCACTGATTGAAATTCAAAAGAACAATGAAGACGTAGAGAGAGCTGCCGCCGAGGTTCACAAGCTGCAAAAGGCCGGGGCTGTTATGCCGCCTGATCTCAGAGACGTCGCGTTTCCCGGAGCGGCCAAGAGCGGGAGAGTTATCGGGAAAAGTTCCCGGCATAAAGGTAGCCTGAAGCTTTCAGGAGCGTTGTCAAAGAGAAGAGATGATGGGATCACAATTGATCATTTACACAAGCTTAATCCTAAGAATGTTTCCGCTTGGAATATGAAGAGATTGATGAATATGGTGCGGCACGGCTCGCTGTCGACATTGGATGAACAGGTACTGTCTGGTACTGCTAATGAAGATGATTCTGCTAATGAGATCAGAAGTGAGTACGAGGCTAAAGCTGCTGCTAGAAAGATCTTCTTGAATGTGGCTCGGCATGGCTCAAAGTGAGTTCTTTTGTCTCTTTTCTTCAAGGTCGTTGTTCATGTCCTAAGTATAATTCCATTTGCTCACTGCAGGTACATATATTTGGAGGATTTGATGCGATTTATGCTAGAAGAAGATGCTCTAAAGACAATGGGTCTCTTCGAAGGTGCAACTGAGCACAAGAGAATCAGCAAATCTGCCCTCAAGATGTGGGTGGTACGTAATGACTTCAGATATATTATTCTTAAACCTTTTGCAGGAATGATCTGATACTGGAACTGCTTGTTTTATGTTACTTGATATAGTTCTAGGTGATAGGGTCTTATAAGGCTAATATAATTAATGAGATAAAGGACTATTTAATTAAGAAAAAAATAATTTTTAAAAAAAAACTTGTACAAAATTATCTTAGAATTATGATACTCTTATTTGATTTATTTATTTATTTTTATTAATTTTGTCTCATTAAAATCCATTTAAGATTCGAATATTGTTGCAGGTGAATGCATTCAGAGAAAGGAAAGCTCTTGCATTGACACTAAACGATACAAAAACAGCAGTGAACAAGCTTCACCATATAGTAAACATTATAGTTGGTATAATCATATTAGTCATTTGGCTTCTCATTCTGGAAATCGCCACCTCCCAATTCCTGCTCTTCCTCAGCTCCCAGCTTGTTCTTGTTGCCTTTGTTTTTGGCAACACATGCAAGACCATTTTTGAAGCTCTCATCTTCTTGTTCGTCATTCACCCATTTGACGTGGGAGATCGGTGCGAAATAGACGGAGTACAGGTATATCTCCATAGAACTATTCTCAAATTCCTGATACCACATACAGGTTCCGTTGCAGGGCTGCATGATTACATCTGTCATGTTGCAGATGATAGTAGAGGAAATGAACATACTGACGACCATGTTTCTGAGATATGACAACCTGAAGATCATTTTTCCGAACAGTGTTCTTGCCACAAAACCCATCAGCAACTTCTATCGTAGCCCAGACATGCTCGATGAAATCCAGTTCTGCATTCACATCTCCACTCCTCCAGACAAAATTGCTTTGATCAGACAGAGAATTGTCGGGTAAGAAGTTTAAGACTCTTTTGCTATGGATGTTTAATCTGACAACTCAAGTCTAATAAACATGATTGAATCAATGCAGTTACATCGAAGGGAAGAAGGAGCACTGGTGTTCAGCTCCCATCATAATAATGAAAGACGTGGAGGATTTCACCAGGCTAAGAGTGGCTATATGGCCTACACACAAAATGAACCATCAAAACATTGTGGAGAGATGGGAAAGACGAGCTCTTCTTGTTGAAGAAATGGTCAAAATTTTCAGAGAAGTCGACGTTCAATATCGTCTTCTTCCTCTCGACATCAATGTTCGCTCTGTGCCGCAGCATCCTGTCTTCTATGAACGAATGCCCTCCACCTGGAAAACGGCGAATCCAAATTGAATCGGACAAACCGTTAGATTAGACGGCCGTATAACTACTATGTGTTATCTCTGCGCTCCGTGAATAAATTTTTTTTAATACATGTATTTCGTGTAATTCATAGATTATAATCACGATAATTAATTATTATGATAATAAATTTTAAAATATTTAAATATAATTTTATTTTAAAAAAATAATTTTATTTTAAAAAATTTACATAAATGTAATTTATATGTGATAAAATAATTTAATTTATAAAATAAAAAATTTATTTATTAATAATAAATTTTATAAATATTTTTAACATTTTAAAGGATGATAATATTTTTAAATTTTTTTAATTTATTATTAATAAATTTTTTTTAATTAAATAATTTTATTACATTAATTTATATAAATGTAGTAGAATTATTAAATTTAAGAATTTTTTATTTTATTTAAATAATTTTTATTTAATTGATATAATTTTTTTTTATGTAAAAACCTAAAAAAATTTTTAAAATATTTATTTGCTGAAATTTGTCGTTTTTTATATGACAATATCAAACATACCCTTAACTGTACTTTATTTGTAATTTGACCCAACACAAGTTTTTATTTTATTAGATAGCGAACAACTTTCACAATAGACGTGTAGGAAATTAGAAAGCTGCAGCGCAGCGTTGGCCATGGGGGACGAATAAAACAAATTTAAATTGGGAGGGAAGAGAGAAGGAGAAGCGAAAGCAAGCAGAAATGGCGAAGAGCCTATCGAGTCTAGTGCACGAGCTTCGAGAGCGAATAGCAGCGTCTTCATCGACGCCTCCGAGCAGCAACCAAAACGACGACGCTTTGGTGTCCAGATTTCGTGCTGTTCTACCCAATCTTCTCCACGCCTACGTCGTTCCCTCATCTTCTGGTAATCTTTTTTTCGTTTATTTTGGAACCCTCTCTTTCAGTAAAATCACGACCAGTAGCAATGGAGCTGGTCAAGTATGATTCTTCGTCTTTCTTTTGATTTTTGATTTTTTACTCTTTTGTTTTGTGTTGAAATTTGTTCATTTGCGTTTGAATGCGTAGCCATACTGAGCAGTCTATGTCTTTTTTTTTAAAAGGAAAAACTTGCTGAAGCAGAAAAAGAGAATGATGTTTTTAGATACTATCTAATGGCGCGCTTGGCTATGCTTTTTGTCTAAAGCGCTTTTTCAAAACCATGTGCTTAAAAATTCGACTCTCATTGATTCGGATGTTTAAGAAATTTGATTGTATTTAATGTTAGTTTGATTTTGATATGTTGCAGCGAATGAGAGAGAGGTTATGGCTATCTTGAAACTCATTTCTCAAACTGCAAAGAATTTTCCTGGAGTTTTCTACCATGGAAAAGCTGGCGCCATTCTACCGGTGATTGGTCGAATTCTGCCCTTCTTAGCTGAACCTGCATTTTGGTGAGTGATACAATGTTCTTCTTTGAAATTTCATGATTTTACAGGCATCTGAAGTTGTGGATTTAGTTCCCTGTTTTTTTTTAATGTTTCTGGTAATTTTTGAACTGAAAAGAGCGCCATATGATCACACGATGAAAAGAAGAAAAGAGAAAAGCAACGAAGAAAATTGAATATTTTGTGGTGCCGATTTAGAATGCTCCAAATTCTTAAATTAATGCTTGTGGAAATGCTCATAAGTGTGTTTTTTGGCTTTAAAGCTTGGCGAAGTAGTGCCTCTTTTAGATATTTCATTTTGCGACTTCACTTCCCTTCTGACAAATAAAATGCCAATCTGCTGTAACTGTGTCATGCATGTTTACTGTACCTATCACTTGTTAATTATATTATGCTACCATCCATCTGGGAACTGAGTTTTCTTGGTTAAGTTTCCTGCCTCTTTTAATGTTTTTCTTGTCAAAGTTTCTTTTTGACTGTTGTTTAATTTGTGTTATTTTTTAGCTCTAGGCATGGAGTAATTTTTGAAACAGTTGGATCCCTTTTATCCTTGCTTCGTTCTGGAGCACGTGACGCATATCGTCTGTTTTTTTCTGATGCCATGTTGATCACTGAAGGTAAGAAGATAACTCTGAAGAATAAGGATTACTCTGTCAAACAATAGTGCTATTAGTTCTTGCTTAAATATTCATTCATGTTGGTCAGCCTATGTGATAGGTTGGGTTGACCATTTGCTGCATAAATTTTATTTTTCTTTAGTGTAGACATTCACACTTTTCGAAAAACTGACAACTCTTTGTAAAGAAAGCTACTAAAAGGCAAAAATTTTCTCAACTCTTTTGGAAAGAGTTGGAAAATATTTTCTGTTTAGCAACTCTTTGTACAAAGAGTTGCTGCTGCATTTTGAAAAATTTTAGATGTACACTAGAGAAGGATTTTTGCGCATGCGTGCGCACACACACAGTGTGTGTGTATAAACTCTTCAACCTTGTCAAAACAATGAAAAAATTTTGTTTACCATGATGTCTTTATATTCCATACTGTATCTCACATACATGGTAAAAGCATCAAGAAAGCTAACATGCCTTTATCTTTGTACAGATATTTTGTATATTGCATCACTTGATGCTGACAGTTCAAGCAATGCAGAATCTGCTGTATTGACTTTAAGGTGTTTTCGTGATTCATTTTTTGGAGTTTCTGGTGATTCAACTTGTCTTTGTGACCTCCCAGCGAGTAGTAAACCAAAAGATGGCTTTGGTATCTTGATTAACCTTTTGGGCAAAAGGAGGTGGCAACCTTTTGCAACTTGGACTATCAAGCTTATTAATAGATGCTTAAGTGAAGGAACTCTGTATGTGGAAGGTCTTATCAATGTGTCATTTGTGTCAGCTGCATGTTCTCTCTTATGTTATGGGGATGCTGACTTGCATATGGTGGGTAACACTGTGACTTAAAATTGATAACAACAGCTTATATATTCATCATAGGAACATTTTGAAATAATTCTGCTTCTTTTGGTTAATTGATGTGTTTTTTGTGGTAACCTTTTGTTGCATTTGTCTGACAATTTAATTTTGTGGAAGACATGTTTTGACTTTGCACGCATCATTGGATCAGTGATTAGTTTTGAGATCATTCCTCATGAAAATTTCATCCAGTCAATATCCACCATATTGAGTGAGGACAAAGAGGGACTTTCTGTTTTCAGGTATGTATTTCAGATATTTGGAATTTATTTTTGTTTGTTGGTAAAAAAATTCTTATTAGGCAGCTAAAATGGCAAAATCACCAAGGTGGAAGCAGCTTTGAATCAATATTTTGTATGTTGTAATAAGTGGAATGCTCCTAAGTGTCTAACTTCTGCTCTTGTGATCTGATTGCATATTCAATCACCTAATTCTGGTCAATATGGCAAATTATCTTTTCTAGAAGGGCACTACTTACTCTTTTCTCTAAATGGGGACTGTAGATGAAGTCATTCAAACTGTTTTCCTGACTTCTCAATCACTTAGTACATTATACTGGGTTTATTTTTCAGGAACATGGCTTATGATTCCTCCATGGGTGCTTGCCTTCAGACACTGCATTCTAGTTGTCCAGATGTTGTTGTCAAGTTGACCGCTGCAGATTTAGTAAATATTTTTCCTCATTCAATGAAGAGAACCAAGAGCCAGGAGCTCAAGGTAGTTTGGATACCTCGCATATTCTTAGGCAAGGCTTGAACATTCTTGTTTGGCATTTGTTTATTCTTCTGGCCTCACTTCTTTTATATTTGTTTTTGGTTTCCATTTTTCAGGTTGCATTGTGCAGTGCGTACATACGAATTGCAAAAACTTGCCCAACTCATATCTGGAGGCCTGAATCTCTTGTGCAGGCACTTTGTTTATCAGAACCTTGCTTTCCATTGATTGATTGTTTTCAAGTAGCTCTTTGTATTCTTGGTCCTGATCGTGTTGGAGGGAGTATAACAAATGATGTTAGTCTAGATTTAACAACATCAGGTGATAATTCAAATGAAAACTGGAGAATTGGAGAAAAACGGCATAACCATGCTGTAAATATTATAAAGATCAAACGTCGAAAGGTAGATGAAGCATCTATGCTTTCTGATTCTAATGCTCTAGTGGAGCATAAGCCTACTCATGTTTTTAATTTTGAAAGAGAAGAAGAATATGCAGATTATATGCGTGAATTGCTCCTTTCGTTTGTTGAACGTTTGGACTCGCCCACTGTCAAACCAGGTTTTCTAAGTCCGGATGTTGCCATAACAGCTCTTAGCATGCTCTGCATTGCCTTCTCCAGGTATCCTAACACTAATATATCATGCTGTATCTTTCAGCAGATGAGGGCATGGATCCCATGGATTTGTGAGCTGGTACGCCTGAACTTATGAATTTCTCATTCTACTTATTTTTCCTTATCATTAATTAAAACTTTATGTCTTGTAGGCAATGCAAGGAAGTCCAATTACACTTGATATTTCCATCTTCCTGGAAGGAATTCACCGCATCTTGCTTTTGCGAAGTAAGGCATTGGACCTAACTTTATTGAAAGCTTCTGTAAGCCTATATTTTGTACTCATTCTATTACTTCTGCTAAGAAGCTAACTGCCTCTGAGTCGTACTATGTGAAGGAAAGTGGCTTATTTTATTTGTACTGTGACTGTTTTATGGTGAATTTGCTAAGTGTAAAAGCTTCTTTCATCCTCAATTTATGGTGTGCTTGAGAAGTATATTGTAACAATTTAGTACTCATTAATTGGGGATAGTATTCAAGTGTTCTTGTGCAATATTCTTGACACTCTCAACCATATTTTTAAGGCCGAGTTATGTGCTGGGAATGTCATAGCTGATCTAACCATTTTTCTGTTAACCAAGAATTATTATATTTCTAACTTGACATAGTGAACACTTTGAATTATTGCCATTAGAAATAAATTTCCAGTATTTCTTTATGAAAATTTAAGGGTAAACATTATGAGTTTAAGGTTTGAATATTCCTATAGCTTGCTAAAAAGGGGATTGTTGACTCCTGTTGAGATTTTATTGAATATGATTTTTAAATTGATCTAAGAGTTCTTCCTTTTGGAGTTTGCTATTGGCTCTTCAATATATGCTGCTGTTATATTATTTGTGCCTTTTATCATCTATATCCTCTTGAGCAGGTCCCCACTTCATGGAGACTGAGCCTTTCAAAAATGAAGGTCATGCTGTAGATCTTCTAAATGTGGTGCTAAAGCTTCCATGGAACCGTGATGGTGTGGTTACTGAACCTCATCCTCCATGGAAAGCAAGATGTATTGCTGTTCAGGTGTTTTCCAAGCTTGGTCAAAACAGGACTAAAAGTGATTTTGGAATCTTGGATTTGGCTCTTCAAGATGAATTTGATGAAGTCAGAGCTGAAGCTTTTATTTCTTTGCCAGTGATTGTCTTTTGGTCTGGTCCTGGCATACTAACACATATATTAAAACGGCTGGAGTAAGTAATTATTGAAATTTGTTTATTCCATTGTTTCTGCTTTATGATATATAATTTTTATGCTTACATGTTTATTTTTGATACTCTGTTGGTTCTTAAGTGCAACAAAATGAAATACACTCTTGCAATGTAGGTTAACTGTCTTGCTCCATTATACATTAGTTTACCAACAGCAGGATTTTCAACCTGACTATTATGTATGATTGTATGTTTTCCCGCTCCATATCTGCAGGCTTTTGGGGAAAGATGAGCATGAAAATGTTAAGAAAATTGTACCGATTTCTCTTGGATTTTTGTCATGTATATCTGGATCTTGCCTTAGTTTTGCAGATTTGGATAAAAATACCTGCATATTGTCATTAGATGTTGAGGATGAGAAACTGATTCAGACAGTAGATTATGTACTACAAGGTTTCTGGTGTTCTAAATGTGACAAAAGTCTTGTATGCAATCAGGAACAATCTTCGAAAATCCTTAAACCATCAGATATGCAGAACAAGGACATTGGTTTCCATTATGATTTCAGTTATCTAGTGTCTCTATATTTTGATTTACTTTATGATGAATCTTCAGAAGAGGTTCAACTTTCCTGTGTGAGGGTTATTCGACGGATACTTCTACATGGGAGTAGAGATGTTCTGCTCAAAAGAAGATCTGAATGGATTAAATGCATTGAATATCTACTGCTTAACAGAAAGAGGGCTATTAGAGAAGCATTTTGCACTCAGATTGCTTCTTTCCTTGAGGATTCTATTTTGAGTTGTTTATTTTTGGATGAGGGTGCATCAAATAGAAGTAATGGACAAAAGTTTTTGGATATAATAAAACATGCATTGGCAGCAGCTGATGATTCCCAGATCTTTGAGACTCTCCTGGAATCAATAGCTGAAGTTATGATGGTGATTGATATTCACAGTCAGCATTTCCTGTTTTCTCTAATTTTGTTGGTTGAGCAGCTTGATAATCCTTACATAACAGTGAGACTGAACGCATCAAGGTTAATACGCAGATCTTGCTGCTTTCATTTTGAAGGAGGATTTGAACTGCTAATTTCCAAAGCTTCTCTTATCTGTAATGAGCTGTTTGATTATTTATCGGTGAGGCTTGCAAACCGTCCCAAAATGGTCAGGGAGTTTGCAGAGGCTGTTTTTGGTGTTGAAACTGAAGAACTTGTCAAGAAAATGATTCCTGTTGTTCTTCCAAAGCTTGTGGTGTTTCAACAGGATAATGATCGAGCAGTTGACATAATATATGACTTGGCCAAGTGTTTGAACACTGATATGGTGCCACTGATAGTAAACTGGCTGCCAAAAGTGCTTGCTTTTGCCCTCCATCAACCTGATGACCAGGGATTACTCATGGCTTTGGAATTTTACCGGGCACAAACTGGTTCTGACAATCAAGAAATCTTTGCAGCTGCATTACCTGCTCTTCTAGATGAACTTGTATGTTTTGTAGATGGTGGTGATTCAGATGAGATAAATAAAAGGTATTCTACTCCTGTAAATGATAATATGTTAAAATTAAATTGCACGAACAACTTTTCACATTTGATCTCTTCTTTTAGCCTCTCGCAAGTATATCCTGTCATTTTAGTAGACAAAAGCTTCCAAGGATTTGCGGATGTTATTTATTTCCTTGAGCTATCAATGCATGAATTCATTTCCATTACTTTACAAACTTTTGGATACTGAGTTGGTTTATGAATATCTTTAATCGTGATTGTACGACATTAATTGCAGAACATCAAAGCAACTGGAAGTACCTTATTTTTTCTGACTGATGACTTATATGTCTTCGTTTACAGGTTAACTAGAGTACCACAGATGATAAAAAAAGTTGCTATAGTTTTGACTGGTAATGAAGATCTTCCAGGCTTTTTGAGGAATCATTTTGTTGGTCTCCTTAACATTATTGACAGGAAAATGCTCCATGCAGAGGAATTTTTGCTGCAGAAACAAGCTTTGAAACGTATTGAGATGCTGATTAAAATGATGGGTTCACACCTTACTACTTATGTGCCAAAAGTATTGGTTCTTCTCATGCACGCCATTAATAAAGAATCTCTTCAGTGTGAGGGTCTATCTGTCTTGCATTTTTTCATTGAGCAACTAGCAACAGTGTCTCCATCCAGCACTAAGCATGTAATTTCTCAAGTTTTTGCTGCTCTCATTCCCTTATTGGAGAGAGATAAAGATAACCCATCTCTGCTTTTGAATCAAGTGGTGAAAATATTAGAAGAGTTTGTTTTAAAGAACAGGGCTATCCTGAAGCAGCATATTCATGAGTTCCCTCTGTTGCCCAGCATTCCTGCTTTAATAGAAGTGAATAAAGCTATCCAAGAAGCACGTGGGTCAATTACTTTGAAAGATCAATTGCGAGATGTCGTAGATGGTCTCAATCATGAGAATTTGAATGTGAGGTACATGGTTGTATGTGAGTTGAGCAAGTTGCTGAAACTTAGAAGATTTGATGTTACTGGTCTAATCAATGGTGAAGCTAGTTCAGACATGGATGTTTTGAGCTCTTTGATCTCATCTTTACTCAGTGGTTGTGCAGAAGAATCAAGGACTGTAGTTGGTCAGAGGCTTAAGTTGGTCTGTGGTGATTGCCTTGGAGCACTGGGTGCAGTTGACCCCGCCAAAGTGAAGGGTTTTTCATGCCAACGCTTTAAAATTGAGTGTTCTGATGACGACCTTATTTTTGAGTTAATCCACAAACATCTGGCTAGAGCTTTTAGAGCTGCACCTGATACCATCATTCAAGATTCAGCTGCATTGGCTATACAGGAACTGCTAAAGATTGCAGGATGTGAGCCATCACTTGATGAGAATGTTACTGCTATTTCACAGACACAGAAGGATAAAGAACCGTGGAAAGTTGCTTCATCTGGAACTAAGAATTTCGATAATATCCGGGAGATGAATACGAGGGGTCGGAAGTTGTGGGATCGATTCTCTAATTATATTAAAGAGATAATAGCCCCTTGTTTGACCTCTAGATTTCAGCTTCCAAATGTGTCTGATTCTGCATCTACTGGCCCAATTTACCGGCCTTCTATGTCATTTAGGAGGTGGATATTTTTTTGGATCAGAAAACTGACTCTGCATGCAACTGGATCTCGTGCAAGCATTTTTAATGCTTGCCGAGGCATAGTGCGTCATGATATGCAAACAGCGGTATATCTGCTTCCATATTTAGTTCTTAATGCTGTCTGTCATGGCACTGAGGAGGCACGTCAAGGCATTACACTAGAAATCCTATCTGTACTTGATGCTGCAGCATCCGAGAAGAGTGGGGCTGCAGTTCATGGAATCAGTGGGCAAAGTGAAGTGTGCATTCAAGCCATCTTCACTCTACTTGATAATCTTGAGCAATGGGTGGATGATGTTGAACAAGAATTAGCTCTTTCACAATCATCAACTTCTAAGCAACTGGCATCAAAATCAAAGGATTCAAATCCGGCTCCTTTGACAAATCCAGATCAACCCCTTACTCAATATAAATATGTTTCTGAGCTTTTAACTGTGATACCAAAGGTGACTCTTGCTAGGGCTTCCTTCAGGTGTCAGGCTTATGCAAGGTCTTTAATGTACTTTGAGTCTTATGTGCGTGGAAAGTCAGGTTCTTTCAACCCTGCAGCTGAGAGGAGTGGCATTTTTGAGGATGAAGATGTATCATTTCTCATGGAAATATACAGCTTTTTAGATGAGTCTGATGGTCTGTCCGGATTGGCACGTTTACGTAAATCATTAAGTTTACAAGATGAGCTCTTAATAAACAAGAAATCAGGAAACTGGGCGGAAGTCTTAACTTCTTGTGAACAGGCTTTGCAAATGGAGCCCACTTCAGTTCAGAGGCATTCAGATGTCCTCAACTGTTTACTGAACATGTGCCATCTTCAGGCCATGGTCACTCATGTGGATGGGCTGATTTCTAGGATACCACACTACAAGAAAACATGGTGCATGCAAGGTGTGCAGGCAGCCTGGAGGCTTGGAAGGTGGGACTTGATGGATGAGTACCTTAGTGGGGCTGATGCAGAGGGTTTACTCTGTAGCAGCTCTGAGAGTAATGCTTCCTTTGACATGGATGTTGCAAAGATTCTGCAGTCAATGATGAAGAAGGATCATTTCTCCGTTGCTGAGAAAATTGCGCTGTCCAAACAAGCTCTGATTGCTCCTCTTGCTGCTGCTGGCATGGATTCATACACAAGAGCTTATCCATTCATTGTGAAACTTCACTTACTACAGGAGTTAGAGGATTTCCATGCTCTTTTGGTTGATGACTCTTTTTTGGAGAGATCATTCCAAGCAGGTGATTTGAACTTCTCAAAATTAGTGGACAACTGGGAAAATCGGCTCAGATTTACTCAACCATCCCTCTGGACAAGAGAGCCACTTTTGGCTTTCCGTAGAATGGTATTTGGTGCCAGCTGTCTTGGTGCACAAGTTGGGAATTGCTGGCTTCAATATGCAAAGCTCTGTCGATTGGCTGGTCATTATGAAACTGCTAACCGAGCAATTCTAGAGGCCCAGGCTTCTGGTGCACCAAATGTTCACATGGAAAAGGCTAAGCTTCTTTGGAGTACTAGAAGATCTGATGGTGCTATTGCAGAGCTGCAACAATCTCTCCTGAACATGCCAGTCGAGGTTGTAGGGTCTTCTGCAATAGCATCGATTACCAGCCTTTCACTTGTTCCACTGAACCCGCCACCTTTACTATGTGATACTCAAACTTTGAATGAGAAACAAGATATTGCAAAGACCCTCCTCCTTTACTCTAGGTGGATCCATTACACTGGGCAGAAGCAGAAGGAAGATGTGATTAGTCTTTATTCCAGGGTGAGAGAACTTCAGCCCACGTGGGAGAAAGGATACTTCTATATGGCTAAGTATTGGGACGAAGTATTTGTTGATGCCAGGAAACGTCAAGAAGAAACTGAACTGGGTCCCAAGAAGGTGGCATTAACTTCTGCTTTTCTTGCTTCTGCAAACTCAAACTCTGAGAAGCGTTGGTGGTCTTACCTACCAGATGTTCTGTTATTTTATGCAAAGGGGCTTCATAGGGGACAGAAGAATCTTTTTCAAGCTCTTCCAAGGTTGCTAACCCTATGGTTTGACTTTGGAAGCATTTATGTAAGAATTGGTTCGTCCTCTAATAAAGAATTGAAAAATGTACATGGAAAGGTACTTATAATATTTTTAGATGAGTGATGAAGTTTATACACAGTGTTAACTTGATTTGACCACTGAAATAATTTCTTCTACATTTGTCAATAGTTACTACTATTATGTTTTCTTCTCTGGCAGGTGATGAGTATTATGAGGGGCTGCTTAAAAGATCTGCCTACTTATCAGTGGTTAACAGTTTTGCCTCAGTTGGTATCAAGAATTTGCCACCAGAATGAAGAAACTGTTCGATTGGTTAAAATTATCATCACCACTGTTCTACGGCAATATCCACAGCAAGGCCTATGGATTATGGCAGCAGTTTCAAAATCCACAGTTCTGTCAAGACGAGAGGCTGCTGCAGAAATCTTACAAGCTGCACGAAAGGGGTGCAACCAAGGAAATAGTGCCAACAATCTGTTTGGTCAGTTCGCTAGTCTGATTGATCATTTGATCAAATTGTGCTTCCATGGAGGCCAGCCAAAGGCAAGGACAATTAATATCTCAACAGAATTCAGTGCCTTGAAAAGGATGATGCCACTGGGAATAATCATGCCAACTCAACAATCTCTTACTGTTACTCTACCAACACATGATGTGAATCTATCTGAATCACTTTCGTCTGATATCTTTTCTGCATCAGATCTTCCAACAATAACGGGAATTGCAGATGAGGCTGAGATTCTTTCATCTCTCCAGAGACCTAAGAAAGTATGTTCCTGAAGGATATTGGTTCAAAAGTACATTTGTTCGAATCTGCTTTCTTGGCTTTTTCTCTGAATTCATTTACGCATTGACATTGGGACTTTAATCCAGATCATAAAAATATGAGTCGTACTATTAATTACCTGGTTTTGATTATATTCCTTCAAAAAATAAATGTGAAATTTAGTTAGGCAGGCTTTTTTCTCTACATTCTAAGGTTTATGTGGTGACTTTCAAATGCAGGATAATGAGCTAAGGTTTTCTGATTTGCATGAAATAAGGCAGAATAACCAAACCACTGGACATTGTGCACCCAATGAATTTAATACAATTTTGACAATCTATTGCAATCATGGGTATAACTCACATGTTGTGTTGATTTTAGTACAAATCTGAACAAAGCTCACCACTAACCCAGGTTTTCTTGCCTTATTAATGTTCTTTGTGGACTTTGCTGCTAGCCTCCTAAGATGGTATGTGATCATCTTTTTAACAAAAGTGCCCTTTTTTCTATTGTCAGATTGTTCTATTGGGCAGTGATGGTATTCAACGTCCATTCCTCTGCAAACCCAAGGATGACCTGAGGAAAGATGCCCGAATGATGGAGTTCACTGCAATGATAAATCGTCTGTTGTCCAAATACCCTGAAAGCCGCCGACGGAAGCTATATGCTCGCATTTTTGCAGTAATCCCTTTAACAGAAGATTGTGGTATGGTGGAATGGGTGCCCCATACTCGTGGTCTCCGGCATATACTTCAAGACATATATATATCCTGTGGCAAATTTGATAAGCAGAAAACTAATCCTCACATTAAACGGATATATGATCAATGCCACAGCAAAATGCCTGAAGATGAGATGTTGAAGACAAAGATCCTTCCAATGTTTCCACCAGTTTTCCACAAATGGTTCTCGACAACATTTTCAGAGCCTGCTGCATGGTTCAGGGCTCGGGTTGCCTATGCTCACACTACTGCAGTTTGGTCCATGGTTGGGCATATAGTAGGGCTCGGTGATCGACATGGGGAAAATATTCTCTTTGATTCTACCACAGGGGACTGCGTTCATGTTGATTTCAGTTGCTTATTTGACAAAGGTTTGCTGTTGGAGAAGCCTGAGCTGGTTCCATTCAGGCTAACCCAGGTAAGAAAAGCTTGTGGATCATATGATTTGTGCCGAATCATTATTCTTGATATGTTACATATATATGTATATATTTGATAATCTGTATTTGTCTACATCCTGAACCTGGGTTTTTATTCTTCCAAATAATATTTGATGGAACTCATAGAATATGATTGATGGCTTGGGAATCACTGGATATGAGGGGATCTTCTTGAGGGTTTGTGAAATCACACTTTTAGTGCTAAGAAGTCACAGGGAGACTTTGATGAGTATTCTTGAAACATTTATTCATGATCCTCTTGTTGAGTGGACAAAATCTCACAAGTCCAGTGGTGTAGAAGTTCAGAATCCTCATGCGCAGGTATGCGGTCTTCGGTGCTCATTTTAATCTTTTTAGCAACCATTCTTTATGAAACTAAGTGTTCTCAGTTAGTTTTTGATTGTGGGGAAACAGAGGATGTGTTTTCATTTTATATGACCTAACAATTGAAACACCTATTCTAATACTTGCAGCGGGCTATCAGTAATATTGAGGCAAGATTACAAGGGGTGGTTGTTGGTGTTGGAGCAGCACCGTCTTTGCCTTTAGCCGTAGAAGGTCAGGCTCGTCGCTTAATCGCTGAAGCAGTCTCACACAAAAATCTGGGGAAGATGTATATATGGTGGATGCCGTGGTTTTAAGAGTTGCTGTCAAATGAGAACTCTTCACTGCATCATTTTGTAATCTTTTGTAATAATCAAGGTGTTTTTATCTAACTGTACAATCTTTTTTCAAAGCCAGGAAATAGAGAATTAGATGCCGGACAGTTTAGCAAGTTCATAGGAGTTCTATACTTGTGATGTATATAGCCATTCGCAGTATGTAAGTTGAACTTTGCTTCTTTTGTGGATATGTAACTGTTAGCATGTTGGTTGTTTTGTACTGTTAAGCTTTGGGAGGCTACGTGAATCTGGTCTCTGGCTTCCTAGATAACATTTTCTTGAGCACTGGATTACTGATAACTCAAGATGAGAGCTTCCAAATTGTTTTCTGTATCAGTCTGTCTATACAGAGACAAATTTGGAAGAGTAAATGGTCATTCCTGTTCTTAGTTCTCAGTACACTGTTGACGGTCTAAATATAGGTTAGAAGGGTATAGGATTTTTCTTTTTTTTCCCATCAAATCGATTAAAGCTTTATGATAACAAAATTGGCGAAAGCTCCATGTAGGTGGATAAGGTAGAACCATATGAAGATTTTGCAGCCATGTTTACACAGAAATCTTACACTAGCAGAAATTAGACGCCAAACATAACCCTGAATTTAGTTTCCCATTCTGATTGAATATGTTAATTCATCTTTAGAATTCTCATGATCTCTGATGGCTGGCCCTTCTGTAATGCGAGGGAATAACATCCCAACCACACGCTCGTCGCCAACAAAGTACTTACCTAGTTCAACCTTGACTGCAGCTTCATTAGTCAGAGATTGATTGCTACGAGAGACATTTAAGCTTGTAGCAGATGGGTGGCATTCCCCAACGGACTTTTCAAGTCAAGTTAGTAATCTTCTGAAAAATAGATCCTCGCCTAACAGCATAACCAGTCTTTAACAACATGCCCTTTGGCAATAAAACAACCGATGTTGTTCCTGTCAATTCTCATTGGACTCCTTGTTTGGATCATCATCTTCTTAACCATAGCTTTCACTGGGGATTCTCCTCTAACACTGCTATGCTTTCCTGATCCACAAACCACACTAACCTCCACTGGAATCAAATACTGTTCGTCACTGAACCTGTTCTTCATCTCCCCCATCCACTGTAGCATTATCAAGTAGGCTGAACCCAAGTGCATTCCATGCAAATCCAGCTTAGCCTCCTCAGAATTCCATTCCATTGCTTCCTCTAAAACTGATGACTCCACCAACTCTTTAACCAACAACGTCTCATCCTCATTCAAAACTCCTGTCAACTCTGATATCGAAAGTGGAAAATCATTTGACTTCAAGTCTTGTAGCATTGAAATGATCGTAGAACATGAATTCAGGACAGAATTGTACGTTCTCATTGAGAAGCGAATTTCCAAAGCCTTCATTTTTTGTACCCACAAAACCATTCTGGAAAGTTCATTGTGATCCCCATAAGAAGAAAGAACCATATTAGAACAAACTGTGTCAACTTTAGACCCCTGGCTTTCCATTTCGTTAATATTTCTCTCCATATCGTCAAACAATCCCAATCTTCCATAACCGTATATGGCACACCTAACTTCAAAACTTGATGGCTTGAGTCCTCTAGTTCTCATCTCTTCAATAAGATTCTCTGCTTCGCGGGGCTGACCCATTTCACATAAACCGTTAACCATCGACTTCAAAGCTTGGCGTTTCACATAAACAGAGGAAGAGCTATTGATGAGCTGATTTAAACGAGCACAAGTTTCATCAAATCCTCTCTTCCAATTTTGTTTGCAGAAAGAATCAATCAGATTACCATAAAAAAGAACTAGCTCTCGCTCTCGAGACTCCAGCTTAGGAAGAGTTTCATAGATTAGAGTTTGTGCTTCCTCACATTGCCCTTGTTTATCTAACAAGGCAATGAGCTCCGCAACTAGCTTGGGATTCCACTTAAACCATGACTCTTCAGTCATTCTCATGTACAACTGCAGCAAAAAAAATTCTTCTAAGTACTTAAAAATGAAAAGAGTGCTTTTGGAAGTGCTTTTAGGGAATCACTTTCGAATTTCTATGCTTTCTTCAAAATACTATAAGCCCTTATAAAGAAAAAGCATTTATCGAATATTCCAGACAGAGAATTTTACTTAGCTATAGTGATTTCAAATAGCAAAAAGCATTTTGATACGCCTGAGAAGCACCTGATCGGTGCTTTTCGGAAAAGTGCCTTTTTTAAGATGTGTTTCTATCTCTGCATTGCTTCCAAGCTTGTAATGAAATACCAAACAAAAATTTATGACTTACAGGAAAGGCGAGGGAAGAAAGATGGGGATGTGTAGTCTCAGGAGAGAGCAGATGTGAGAGGGCGTTGAGTGCTGTAAACTGAGGCGACGATGCTACAAATTTACTTATCAAACTACCAACGGTTTTGGAGTCTCTAGCCACCGCCAGAGAAGAGATGAAACGCTGCCCTCGCTTCGTTAAACTGGTGGACGGGCACTGAAGTAAGGGTGGCGGTGGTAGTTTCTGGTGGCAGAGGTGGCAGCCGCGATGGCTCCAAGGCTGCGAAATGCGCACGTGGAGGCTGCCAATCATTTTTGTTTGACCTTATCCCTGAGTATTAGCCTCGTTCATGATCGTCGGATTAGGATATGATTTAAAAGAGAGCAATAACATTCAGGTCCATTGGTTTTTATAATTTCTTAGGTCATTTCAATTTATTTATTTGCATAAAATAGGTCCTTAACTCATGCAAAAAGACGAAAATATACTTTGGATTCGTTTGGCATTGGATTGGATTGAATTATAATAAATCAAATTAAAACATATGCTATGTTAGGCTTGAGAGTGCTTGATCCATGTGCCGCGGCATGAGTCAAGTTTAGACTAATACCAATCCAATTTTGTAGTCCAATGGTGTCTTCTATAATTACCAAATATTGTATAATTTTATTTATCCACTTGAATGTCTTAATAGAGTGAACCAAACATGCCCTTAGGTTGAATGCAAATTCACTAAGAGGTGGGGATCTATTTGATATGATGAACAAACTATATCCTTTTTTGACAAAATCCTACAAATTAAGGACTCACATGTTATTGCTCCGATGATACAAGCTTTATTTTTCATTTTTTTTAAAAACAAAACCACAATAAATAATAATAATAATAAAACCACGTCATCATCAGTTGTGAGTTTTTCTTCTCCGACTGACCATCGACCGAACATGCACCGGCTGAAGGTCGGCGTTTGGCGGGCCAAAAGAGGTGATCGAACTCAAAGCTATCCTTCTTGTTACTTGCTTGGATCATGCGTTCCACAAAATGCATATTCACAACCTTGTCGTTTCGCCTCAACGACGAAACCCAGGATTTCTTATTCACAAAGCGCCGACTTTCCAATTCAAAAGATTTCCCATTTGATAAGAACTATTCGCCTTACCGAAGCAAGAGCCGTGTTTGATAGAATGGAGCAGAGAAGTATTAAAACATGGAATGCTATGATTAGTGACTATGTGAAACGAAGAGAAATGGCCAAGGCGCGCAAGTTGTTCGACGAAATGCCTGGGAAAGACGTCGTTTCATGGAATTTGATCATTTCAGGATATGTTTCGTGCCGAGGAAGTGGGTTTTTAGAGGAGGCTAGGTACTTGTTTGATAAGATGCCTGAGAGAGACTATGTTACATGGAACACGATTATTAGTGGGTATGCGAAGAATGGTAAGATGGGGGAGGCGTTGAGGCTCTTCAATAACATGCCCGAGAGAAACATTGTGTCGTGGAATGCTATGATTTCTGGGTTTTTGCGAAACGGTGATGTAGCAGGCGCTATTGAGTTTTACGAGCGAATGCCTGCCCGGGATTCTGCTTCGTTAAATGCACTGGTGTCTGGTCTTATTCAGAATGGCGAGTTAGATGAAGCTGCAAGAGTTTTGGTTAAATGTGGGAACAGATATTATGGTAGGGAAGATTTAGTGCATGCTTATAATACTTTGATTGCTGGCTATGGCCAGAAAGGAAGAGTTGAAGAAGCTCGGAAGCTTTTCAATCAAATCCCAGTGAACGATGATCAAGGAAAAGAAGGAAATGTGAAGTTTAAGAGGAATACTGTATCATGGAATTCTATGATTATGTCCTATGTGAAGGCAGGGGATATAGTTTCCGCCAGGGAACTTTTTGACCAAATGGTGGAACGAGATAATTTTTCATGGAACACTATCATTAATGGCTATGTCAATGTGCCAGATATGGAAGAGGCCTCGAATCTCTTTGGTAAAATGCCAAATCCTGATACATTGTCGTGGAATGCAATGGTCTCGGGATATGCTCAGATTGCTAATTTATTACTTGCTCTTGATTTCTTTGAGAGGATGCCACAGAAGAACTTGGTCTCATGGAATTCAATGATAGCAGGGTGTGAGAAAAATGAGGACTATAAAGGAGCAATAAAGCTCTTCATGCAGATGCAAGTTGAAGGAGAGAAACCTGACAGATACACTTTATCTTCAGTTCTCAGTGTGTCTGCTGGAATTGTTGATCTGCACCTGGGAATGCAGATTCATCAGCTGGTCACTAAAACAGTTATTCCAGATTTGCCCATAAACAATGCCCTCATTACCATGTACGCAAGATGTGGGGCTATTGTTGAGGCACGTATTATCTTTGAAGAGATGAAACTTTTTAAAAATGTAGTCTCTTGGAATGCAATGATTGGAGGATATGCGTCTCATGGTTTTGCCACAGAGGCTTTAGAGCTTTTCAAATTGATGAAGAATTTCAAAGTGTGGCCTACATATATAACATTTATTTCAGTTTTGAGTGCTTGTGCTCATGCAGGTCTAGTGGAAGAAGGCCGTAAACATTTTAATTCAATGGTCAATGCATATGGTATTGAGCCAAGAATTGAACACTTTGCCTCCCTTGTGGATCTTGTGGGTAGGTATGGACGGCTTGAGGATGCCATGGATTTGATCAAAAGCATGCCTTTTGAACCAGATAAGGCTGTGTGGGGTGCATTACTGGGTGCATGCAGGGTGCATAACAATGTAGAGTTGGCCCGAGTTGCAGCTGAAGCATTGATGAAACTAGAACCAGAAAGTTCAACCCCATATGTGTTGCTATGTAACATGTATGCTGATGTGGGACGATGGAATGATGCAAATGAAGTGAGAATGCTGATGAAAAACAAAAATATTAAGAAGCCAGCAGGCTACAGCCGTGTAGATTCCTCTCAACATGGATAGTTTCCATATGTGTGGTTGTAGGATCAATCAACAATTGGTAAGCTTCATAGAGATTGATATCCAGCCATTTAAATACTGTACTGTACGGGAGTGTCAGTATATTCAATTCAGTTAGATATGCTATTCATGACACTTCAAAAGAGGAGAGGGGGAAAATAACTTGTTAGAGAAAAATAGCCTTCAGCTATAAATTATTTTCAAATGCTTCAAGAAATAAATCCAAATAAACATGATGAAGGGTTTTCATAGCAAGTTTGAGCTATTCCAGCTTGGTTCATCTGACACCTCAACAGAAAAGCCTCAGGTCAGTATTTTGTGCCTTTTTAGAGCTCCGGGTGGTTTTAGTATATTGCTCTTTAAAGCAGTACGGAGTTAACCTATAATCCTTCTGGGTTGGTGCTAGAAAGATAGCACTTATTTCAGCACATATTGAGTATGAAAAAGAAGAGGATCTCTTTCCTCAGAATCTGGTTTTCAGATATTGGCTTCTCATCTTAGGCCTCGTTCTACCAGGGAGAGTTTGCCATTCCTAGTTATACAAGTAGGATGCTATGTTGCATGGTAGATTTCATTGCTGGCATTTTGTTTTGGCCCTTCTGGCCTTTTATACAGAAATTATACCAACACTTCCTACATTCAACAGGTGTTTTTACTTTTGTTTCTGCTTAACAACGAGATCTTATGTTTGTTCTCTGCAACTTGTCATGCTGTGAATCATTTTGACTCCGTGCTTTGCTATGCTGAGACAAAGTGCTGTGCTTTCATGGGATCCAAACATATCAATACTGAAAGACTTGCATATCATATCATATCATAGAATCTAAGGGTTTATGTTGAACACTTGGAGATTAACTCCATGACTGTTACTTTTCTAAATGAGGATCGACTCTACTTTCTGTCTTATGGCGGACCATATCACAAATTCATTATCATTCTTTGTGAATATATAGTTAGCAAGCATAATTTAGTTAATAAATCATTGACTACCAAAAGCAAGACATGTGGCATCGCTTGGATTCCTATAGAATATATCTAAGATGTTACTTTTATATATATATATATATAAATTTTTAAAGGGTTAATTTATTAATAAAAATTAAATAATTTAAATTATATTTTAATTTATATTTATAAAAAATAAAATAAATTTATGTATTTTATAAAATATAATTTAAATAATTTATTATTATTAAGTGTTATTATTTTATCCAAAAAAAAATTAAAAATTATTAGAAAATTTTAATCCATAATTACTACTAATATCGTAATTTCATATCGCCGCCACGTATCAGAAACAGATGCACATCCATTATTGCTTACTATATAATCCTCCGCGAGCACTTGGAAATTTTGTCTTCTTCACAAAGTGTTACACGAACAAGCAAGCAGCCCATGACGTGAATCACTATAAATTCAATTTCTTTTTTCGAAAAAACAAAAGAAAAAAAATAAAAAAGCAAAAGCAAAAGCAAAACCTCCCAGGCAATTCACTAGTAACCAAACCAAACCAAACCATTCCAATTGACTAGTTCGACGATTCACCGATTCGCCGCCGCCACCGAGCTACGATTCGCCGCCATCAAATCGGATTCGAATATCATCACAACTCGAACACTCACGAGTTTGCTTTCGTTTTTGTTTTTTGTTTGTTGGTTTTGAGAATGAATAAGAATAAGAGAGCTGGGACTAGCGTAGATAAGGCAGTGGTGGATGTTTGCTTACGGGAACTCGGCCAGCTCCCCACCCGGAATTTCTCTCACCGCCGTCTCGCTTCCGAGGTCTTAATCTTGTTTCCGGATATCCTTATTCCCGTTTTCCTCTCTCCTAAAAAATAAAGACCTGGGGAAAATTGTTTTGAGTATATGTTTGTTTTAGTGATAGAGCGCATTCTGATTGTAAGATTAGAACATAATTTGATGATGCAGTGGGATCCTGTTTGGTTCTTGGGAAAGGCTAGGAAAATTTTGATTTTTTTTAGGTTATACTTTCCCGATAAAGTAAATTTTGAGCCGATAATTTTAATGGCAAGTTTTTTTCATTGTTTGTTTGGTGGTTAATAACGTTGATGATTTATCTTTAACGCAGGCTTAATTGTAATGTGTAATGTGCGTGATATCTGACATATTTGCCTATAGGTCTACTTCTTCAATTTTGGCTGAAAACAGTTTAAAAAGAAAAAAAAATTACCGTGGGAGACTTTTGATTGGTAATAATTTTTTTACTTTGGACAAATACTTAAATTACTTTTCTGAGAACATTCAGATACATCCTATTTCTCTAACGGGGCCTTTGACAATTTTAGCTGAGAAAAAGGTTTTAATTGTCAAAGCTGAGAAAAATTTTCACTAAAAGAATAGCAATCTTATTCTAAACGGATAGTCTTGTTTTTGTCTGCATGGGATGAAAAGTATATTTAATGTGTTTGTGCACGGGTGGTGTGTGGTTTCATTCGTGGTCAAGATTATCTTGATTTGCAGATGCTTCCGGAGTATAATTCTTTGAATTTCTTTAGTAATTTTTATTGCTTCGGATGTTTAAAGCTTTACTTGGCATCTTTCTTTTATGTTTTAGGACATTGTTCTTCGACTTGATATTTACAAGAAGCTTGATAAACATCGAGGTTGTGTGAACACAGTAAGTTTCAATACCCTTGGTGACATTGTTATATCAGGCTCTGATGACCAGCGGGTAATACTGTGGGATTGGGAAACTGGGCATGTCAAACTTTCATTCCATTCTGGTCACAATAACAATGTTTTCCAAGCAAAGATCATGCCATACACAGATGACCGCAGTATTGTAACCTGTGCTGCAGATGGGCAGGTAATTTTTTTTGTATAAAACTAGGTACTTTAATTTACAATAGGATCAAGTCAAAGACTTCTGTTTCCATGAAATTGTTCCTTTTATTAGAGATTTCATTTGAAAAAGTTCTTTTGTGCCAGTGATTGATATTTTGGGGTGAAGTTTTGGTGATGCAGACTAAAGTTTGTCTTAATATCCTAAAATTGCCCGCTTTTAGGAGATGAAGTGTGATAAATCTTCAAGTCAATGCTAAAGATTTTCTTCCTTTAAAATTGTTTTCGGCATTCATGACTCTGCTTTTTGCTTATCTTGTCTTACCACTTTCATTGATTTTTCGTCCAGTTGAAAAGGATTTTCATCTTCTTTTTGATTCAATATTTATCATTCAAGAATTGTGTGAATGACATTTGACCCTCTTTTAGGTCCGCCATGCTCAAATTCTGGATCGTGGTCGTGTGGAGACAAAATTGCTTGCCAAACATCAGGCACGAGCTCACAAGTTGGCTATTGAACCAGGAAGCCCTTACATATTTTATACATGCGGTGAAGATGGACTGGTACAGCATGTAAGTTCTGATTCCTCTTTTTAGTTTTAGTTATAGTTGTGTAGTTTCATTCGTGTGAGAATCTAATTTCTGTTGAATGCATGGATAAGCATAAATGGTTGGTCATAATGCAAAAAATTTTATTATCATCTTTGAGGGTATTAAGCATGTGATAAATTTGTAGGTCTTACATATGAGAATTAGAATCTACACCCAAAAATTGACTATTTTTTACCTTGATTTTTATGTTTTTCTCCTCCCAACATTCTGAATTCTTAAATTAAATAGATTAAAAGTGTACAGAGAATCCCTTCTTGGGGTATGTTTGGGATTGAGGTCTTGTGGCATGTAATTACATTGTCAAATTTTAGTGAAAAAGTGAGTGGTCTCCACTAAAAATTGGTGTTAACCAAACACTTTTTCACTTGTGTTTTCAAGGCCTTTCTTGGGGTATGTTTGGGATTGAGGTCTTGTGGCATGTAATTACATTGTCAAATTTTAGTGAAAAAGTGAGTGGTCTCCACTAAAAATTGGTGTTAACCAAAGACTTTTTCACTTGTGTTTTCAAGGTTAAGTGGCAGCCATAAGTACCAAACATAGCCTTAACTGCCACTGCTGAAACTTTCCTTTAGTAGTTAGATATTTACTCTAAAACTTAATATTGCTTAGTTGTATAGTCAAATTGACACTTGTTGCCCTTTCAGTTTGATTTGAGGACTGGCTCTGCTACAGAACTTTTCACATGTCGTCCAGTTGATGATAGAAGAAGTGATATGCCCATAGTAAATCTAAATGCAATTGAAATTGATCCGAGAAATCCTAATCTCTTTGCTGTTGCCGGATTGGATGAGTATACTCGACTTTATGATATTCGCAAATACAAATGGGATGGTTCAACTGAGTTTGGTCAACCTGCAGACTATTTTTGCCCTCAAAATTTGATTGGTGATGAGAAAGTTGGAATTACTGGCTTGGCCTTCTCTGATCAGAGTGAGCTTCTTGTCTCTTACAATGATGAGTTCATCTATTTATTTACACGGGACATGGGATTGGGGCCTAATCTACTGCCGTCATCAGCACTGTCTATGGGTAGTGATGCAAATGAAATTGGATCAGATAATCCGTCGGAAGCATCTCCATCGAATACAAATGCTGATGACAGAAATGGTCCCCAAGTTTACAAGGGGCACAGAAATGTTATGACTGTGAAAGGTGTGAGCTTCTTTGGGCCAAAATGTGAGTATGTTGTCAGTGGGTCTGACTGTGGCCGGATATTTATTTGGAAGAAAAAGGGTGGAGAGCTTGTTCGTGTCATGGAAGCAGATAAGTGTGTGGTAAACTGCATTGAGCCTCATCCTCATGATCCAGTGCTTGTTAGCAGTGGAATTGAAAGTGACATCAAGATATGGACACCAAAGGCTGTTGAGAGGTCTACTTTGCCGACAAACATTGAACCGGTGTGCTTCTTCTTCTTCTTCTTTTTAATTTATTTAGCTAATTGTTGGTAACCAAAATCTATAAACTATTGTTTCTATTTATTCTTTGTGGGGTTGGAGAAGTAGTTTGAACTCTGAATGATCGGAGGTAATTTAAGATTGAATGTCTATTGCAACGTCGGCCATGACCAGCTCACTGGAACCCTAAAACTGGAAAAAAATAAGGCATAGATTATTAAATCCTCTCTTTGCCATAAGCACAATCATGGGGCAATCAATTATTGATGGCATCAAAATCTTAAATCTGATTTACTACTGATACTTCAAAATCTTAAACCTGAGAAGAAATAATAACTACATATGAGGGAGGATATTTTGTGTTTTTTTTTCTCCAGAACTTAAGATTTTTGTTTTCTTCCCATAGGCCACTTTAGCACTTGTGCTAAAGCCAAGGTTTTAGTGGTTTCTGTCTTAGAGATTAATAAAGCATTTGATCCGTGCTTTCCAACCCAAACCCTTATTGTTGGAAAAAGATCTCTAGTATTCCTAGACTAGGAGGTGGTTGGGAAGATAATAAGACCATGGACACCTTATTTGTGCCAAATCTGCACGGATGGAATTGCTTGAATCCCACGTTAATGTTGGTAATGAGATGTTAGTAATTAAATGTGTGCCCGCACTCCTTAAACTGTGATATATGTGCAGCAGAGGAACTAATTTCTCTGCTGTTGTTTGGAAAAGGCTCTGATACCTGATCGCATGCATTGGTTTGCACTTGGTGAGGATGAGGATGACTATTATTTTTATGATGTTTATGATGATGATGTCGACGAGGATGATGACGATGACGATGACAGTGACGGCAATGGTGGTGGTGATGATCAAGATGACGATGATATTGATGACAAGTTTGACGACGATAATGATTGTGGTATTGAGGACAATATAGACAACAATAATGATGATGACAGCAATGAAGAAGATGATAATTATGATGATGATGATGATCTTGATAATGATGATTACTATGATAACGATGTTGATGACGACAGTGGAGTTGATAATGGGAATAACAATGTTGATAATTTAGTTGGCGGTTGTGATGACTCTAATAATGATGATTTATGATTTTGCCATTTGTGTCCAGTTCACACCGAAGGCTAGGGGCTGGATGCACCATGTTTTTTCACCGGAGGACTTGATGCTGCAATTCTTTTCACTGCAAGGTCGAAGGACTGAACAAGAGAGCAATAGCGAAAACTCAGCTGCAGGTCGGGAGCTAATGGAGCTCATATTGACATTCAACGCCAACAACGACGGATCCTTTGATGATGATGGAGATGAACCCTAGTCATGAAGATTTATTTTCATGGGTGATGCTGTGGCAACCCTTTTGCCCAAGAAAAACTGATAGTAATTGTACATGATATAGGGGTTTAAGTTCAAATGCTTTGAGTGCAACTTCACAAATTTTCATACCATCAACATGTTCCATTCATCATTAAAGTTCTTTGCCATTCAACAATGATTGTTTTCTTCCAATATTTCTTTTTCCTGCATTATTCTTTCTGTATGTGATTTCTGATATTGTGTGTGATAATATTAGGTTCCACGTGCGAATTTTGCTATTCTGGATAAACGAACTTGCAATTCTAATATGTGTTACCGACCATTGCTTCAAGTTCTTGTAAGAATGGCGGATTTGGGATGGATACTTTTAAATTAGCATATGCATTTGTTAAGAAAATTTAATATTAAACTTGCACTATATCTATTATGGGTTTGAGATTTTACTATTAAATTCGTTTAAATTAATTTTTAATAATTATTAAATTTATATTAATATGTGTAAATTTTTAATAATTTTTTAAATTATATTTATATTATTATTAAATATTAAAATTATAAAATATTTAATTAAAAAAATATATTTTTAATATTAATTTTTACAAAAATATATTATTCATATAAAGTATTAAGTATATTTAATATAAAATAAAATTAATTATAAATTTTTAAATAAATAAATAAATTTTTATAAATTTATATCTAAAATATTATAAATTTAAAATAAAAATTTACAAACTCATAAATTCAAGTAATAAGGTGGCAAAAATATTATTGAATTTAATCTTTTAAATAAAATAATAAATTTAATACTTTATGCACATTGTTTACAAGTGCAATGATAGTTTTTATTATTGACTTTTTTATTGAGTTATCACAAATATGTGTTGAAGTTATAATATATATATATATATATATATATATATATATATATTGTAATTTCGAAGTTTTGTACAAAGGACACAAAGACGAAGAAAAACCCATCTCAGAGATTTGTAGTTTTGGCGGGAAGAGCAAATGGATCAGTTAGCTCGGGCTTTCATCATTGAGCTTGAGGTAAAAGAACCCACCAAGTGGAACTCTCAGCTCAACTCATGTCTTCTGTATCTTATTGAGTTAGCTGCCTTAAGCATTCCAACCATTGGTTTAATAAGAGATCTCTTGAAAACTCCCATTTGAAAATTTTTTAAAAATAGTTTTATTTTTACTTTTTTTAACATTTATGATTAACTCTAATTCATTCTTATCAAACTAATCACTTTGGATGATTTTGTCCATAAACCCTAAAACACAATTTCATTTCTGCCTTTAGAATAACTAAAAGGTAAAAACAAATGTCTACTTATTTTCTTCTCATTTTGTCACCATTGCGTTTTCGGTAAATTACGAGTTTCATCTTAGACAGTATAAAGAATACAACAACAACAAGAAAAAAGGTTAGTTTACTTACATTGGATAGAATTTTGCTTTATTTGTGTGTTTACAAGTAATAGAAATATTTTCGTAATTAAAACACTAAATATGATAAAATTAAACTTGCTGTAGTTATTTATTTCTTCCTTGTTATTAAAATGTTGATACAATGGTAGAGAAGTAGGTGTGTAGATAGGGTAAAATATAGTAAATAGGATCATTTCGATATTTTGGGTGAGAAAATGCAGAAAACGGAGTAGAAAGACGCCAGGAGTATTTGGGCAGTCGAATACAAGAGGAAGGGGGGGGGGTGTGCATCTCACGCGCCCAAAGGGGTATTAGTCCTTCCAGGCGCGTGAATCTCACGTGCCCAGGGATGATCCAGGGCTCAATTTTTGCCCTAGGTCCCCGGGGATCCAAGGCCTAATTTTTGCCTTGTGTCCTTAGGGACCCAGAGCCTTTTTTCGCCTGCGTTGGTGATGTTCTTAAATGTTCTGTACACATGTCGAGAATTTAGCTTTGTAATAGTGTCTTGGGTCCATAGCCAACACAATATGCACGCGTTTCCTTATATAATTATTGTTATTTATTTTAATATATAATTATTTGTATATTTATTATATAACTAACAAATTTTCTTAAAAATTATAAATTAATAGTTAAATTTATTTTTAGTCATTATATTAGAAATAGTTTTTTATATTTATACAATTTTTTTTATAAAGGTTATAAATATTAATTATTAATTTGTCTATTAATTTTTAGGTATATGGTTGAAATCATACCTATTGGCATTCGACATATAGAGTTTGTCTTATATCTGTTCCAAAAGATATTAAGTACTATGAATTATTGACCATGATATACAAGTGCACTATAATTAACCCAACAGAATGCAACATTCAACTAAAAACTGGTTTCAAAGATACAGAGACAAGATCTTGAATATATGTTGATATTGACGACGATTATAGTGTATCTGGTTTTATGCATAGTATTAGGCCAGGAGAGGGTAAAGATCTTTATATACTTTTTGTCTCTACAGAGCAAGTAGTTCCTATTAAGCCTAGGGTGACTTGCAATAACGTGTCAGCTTTTTGATGCAGAAGTTTCTACATAACCAGTTGTATCTTCTTGGGATAGTAATCATTTCGACTATAGTCAATATTATACAAAATCCTATAAACCTTGCACCAATACAACGTGGAGCTCCAATTAGCCATAAAGAATATGTGTTTTGCTAAATAAATAAAGATCATATACATGATTTCTTTCAAGCTCCGGTATTTGTGTAGGGTAAAGGTGTTGACATGGCTAACAATATGCCACCTCATACGTAGAGGAATGATTGCGAAGATGATGATACTAATCCAGGCGCGAACTTGAGTCAGCAAGCTCGTGAGAGTGACACATCTATGAGGATTGGTGATGACATGGCTGGTCCTTCAGGTCTTCCATCAAGTGGTCATCGTATGCCAGTTATTTCACCATCATTTTCTACACCAGAGGATGTAATGTCCATGTCTACATATAACATGATAGATGTTGGATAACTTTTCAATTCAAAGAAAGAGTTACGAGATGCATTGGGTGTATTAGCACTAAGGAATAATTTTCAGTTTCGAGTTGCAAAGTCAACGACAGATCGATTTGAGGTTAGGTGTTGTATTGGCATTGGGTGTATGTGTTGTTGACAGTTGCAAATGGCGAATGTGAGCAACGAATCCAGATGGAGAAGGTGGATATTAGTGTATTAAACGGTTTGAAACCGAGCATACTTGTAGAAGCGACCAACTAAATCCAAGCTACCACTAAGCAACCAATCGATTTATTGGTGAATTTGTGATGGACAAATTTCAGGACCCTAGCAGGATTTATACTCCAAACAACATTTGCGATGACATACATTGAGAGTTTAGAGTTCGGTATCTTACCGCAAGGTGTGGCTAGCAAGAGAAGAAGCACTAAAATTAACGTATGGAGACCTAGCCGAATCATTTAACTTGCTGCCACAATTTTGTTACGTACTCAAAGAGAGGAATCCAGGTACGATAACGCATATAGAAATTAATGATGATGCAAACTTCTTATACTTTCATGGCACTTGGAGTTTTTTTGAGCGGTTTTCGTATGGTAATTCGGCCGATGATTGCTATTGATGGAACATTCCTAAAGAATATGTATCGAGGCACAATACTTGTTGTAGCTACTCTTGACGGAAATGATTAAATTTATGCAGCTACTCTTGACGGAAATGATTAAATTTATCCTGTCGCATTTAGAGTGAGGAACTCAGAAAACGATGCTTCTTGGGAATGGTTTCTAATGAAGTTTTGGGATGAGCTTGGACCTGTTAAAGATCTTGTTTTTGTCTTTGATCACCACGAGAGCATCATTAAAAGTATAAGAACAGTCTTCCCTGAATCATACCATGGGTTTTGTACATATCATATTGAAGGGAATCTTAAAACAAAGTTCAAATTTAGAAATCGTAAGAAAGATGTTTTTCTCATAGGTTTTTACCTAACTGCAAAAGCATTTGTATTTAGTGAATTTTAAAAGCACATGGACAAGTTGAGGTTAGTTCATAATAATGTTGCCAATTATTTAGAAAATGATGTGGGACTTTATCATTAAGCAAGATGTCATTTTCCAATTAGGTGATACGACATAATGACCACAAACATTGCCAAAAGTCTAAATGTATTGTTAAAGGATGCATGTACTCTGCCCATCATGGCCTTAGCTAATTGGATACGTTTAGTGTTATAGCGATGATTTTATGAAAGGAGAGAAGAAGCTGCTAAACACGACGACAACGTATTTATTGAAGCAGCAACCGCAAAAGTGAAAATGGAGGAATCTATGTCACTAACTCTGTCCGTTTATCCAGTTTCGCATTATGAGTTCAAAGTTAGAGGTCGAGGTGAAATTACAGTAGTCGATCTTAATGCGAAAACATGCTAGTGCAAGCGCTTTAACTTACAACAATTACCATGTGCTCACACAATGGTCGCAATTAGATTTGTCAGGGGAAGGTATGGAGAATTTTGCTCCAACTATTATTTTAATGGTACATTATTGGCTGCATCTGAAGCTGAGATTCATCATGTTGATGATCCCATATTTTGGGAAGTCCCCACCGACATTCGAGCAACCATTGTCAAACCACCTGTAAGTTATCTCCCATCCGATTGACCAAGGAATACACACATCCCATCTTCAGGTGAAGAAGTGGTTGTTAGGAGGTGTTCTCGATGTAAGCAACGTGGTCACAATCGCGCAACCTGTATAAACTCCTTGAATTTGGAGAAAACTTAATTTATTAATTTAGTTTGTGATTATGACTAATATAATTACTTTTTATATCATATTTTGTTGTATAATTATTGTATAATTTAGTTTGGAGGAAATACACATTTTGTTATTCTCATTGATCACTTGATTTCCTATTAAAAACACCTTTACCACTCCGGACGACAATATATACCTTCCTTGGATCCCCGGGGACCTAGGGCTAAAATATCCTGGGTCGAGGAGCAATGGGTAAAAAAAACACTAACAACACATCACCAACACCGAAAACAACATTAGCAACAAAACACCAACACCAACGACAAGAACAGTAGCAACATAACACCAACAACATGAACAACACACCACTAACAACAAATCACCGACAAGAACAACATCAACAACACATCACCAACACCAAAAACAACATCGGCAACAAAACACTAACACCAACAACATGAACAACACCCCATTAGCAACAAATCTTCGACAAGAATAACACCAACAACATATCACCAACACCAAAAACAACACCAGCAACAAAACACCAACACCAACAACAAGAACACCAGCAACACAACACCAACAACACACCACCAACAACAAATCACCGACAACAACAACAACACAATACAAAGTTGAATTAAATCTTTTATTTACATAAAGAATGAACATGTACTACATTAATGTATTTGACCTACAAAAAGGTCTAAAGCAAATCTTAATCTTAAAGAATTTGCCATGATCTGCTATGAAATTCCATGGCCGCCTTAACATAATATATTATATATATTTACAAATAAAAACCACACAATTTCCACTATTTACATTTTGTGTCGGTGTGCTTGTGGCCTATGGCACATGAACGGTGTGTTGGTCTTCGTGCAATCTGGTTGATCATCCCAGAATCTTAATCTGTGCAGTGCCACCGAGAGTAGAAGGCAAATGGGCTTCATCGCATCACGTATCTCGCGACTAGAATATCCTTCAGGGAGAGAAATCATAGACTGTGATGCTATGCCTCACCAAGTCCATCGACATTGCCATCCCAATGATCTCCACAAATCAATGCAAGCAACAAGACATAATCCACCATCCTTCAAGGCTTGTATATACCAGTCGATCACCTCGAATGTGCATGTCAATGTCGGAGTAGTCGATTGGCTCAAAAGACCTGCGCCGCCATTCGTAAAGCAATTGGGCCTTAAAAGTTAAATCAGATGGTTAGTCACCACCAAGTACAATGATTGTAATATAATTAAATTAAATTATGGGCAAGTTAGGAATCTATACGTACATAAAGTTAGGCATGGACAATGATAACATTCTGGCGAATACTCTAAGGACACGCCATTTGTCGATAGGCCAGTAAATAACAATACTCATTGATGTGCTGCATTAATAAAACAACAAATATTAGATTTCGCATTTATATACTATCCACTCATGATCAAGTGGGTGGGTGAAAAACTTATAGTATCTTCTAGTTGTGCATCTGCATCTGAAATACTAGCGAAGCCACCTCGGCGTGATTGTGACAGCCCACGTCTCAAACGGTCGTGTCAGGTTCCTCCAGCCAACTTAGGTAGGCAGCATAAACGTCATCCGTATAAGGGGCAATAAGGTCATCACAGTATTCGCTAGATATTGTGGCAGTTCCATGTTGGCTCGGATCGTGCGTGCCCTCTTATTTGGATTGGTGTGTGTGCTTCTTTTCTGTGAGCCACACTTATAAACCTTGTCGAACCGGCTATAACCTGCATCACCTTCACGCTTTGATTTTGACAAAATTATGTCACCTTCAGGCAGTATGCTGGATGATAGACTTGCTTCAAAACTTGTACTAGACTGCGCTAAAATGTCCTTTCAAACATTAAGTAAAAGGACAAAATTAATTGCAGCAAACAATAGAATAAAATTATAATAACAAAACATAAAGAACAGTACATATAATAGAATAAATAAACTAATTTGTGATTGTTGATGGCCACTCATTTCTATCCATGCCTGCAAGTCTGGTGATACTTGATTAACTCGGCTCACAACTTCGTGTTCTATTCGCTGTATGTCATCGCAAATGTCACGCTCTATCCTCTCGACATCATCTTGTATGTACATGATGTCCTGCCACATGTAATGGACCTCTGAATCTAAAGAGTTGAATCGATCTTCAACAAGTTTCCTAAACTCCTCGTCAATGTATGCTGGTCCGAAGGACGAATGGTGTGATGGAGACGGCGAATGTCCATGCAACAAAACCAGTGATGGTGAAGGAACATGGTACTATGCTGACACTGGTGAATGATGACGTGGGATCTCGCTGAGTGATGTGACATGACTGGCGAATGATGTTGCGCTGCGACTGGCAAATGATGTTTTGAGGCGACTGGTGAATGATGTGAAGCAGCTGGTGAATGATGAGACCTCGATGGAGATTGACACTGTAACAACCAAAAACAGATGTGTTAGACAAATATAGAACACTTACTATAAATCATACCTCAACATAACTCGATGTCGTTAGGATGCTACCCTGTACGCACCTCGTGATTGCATAATCTCCAATAATTCAACCACATGTGGTAGTTCGATCTCTACACCATCGAGCTGTAGGGCAAGAACTACCTGAAGCGTCTGTGAGGCAAATAGATATCGTTAAAGACTCGCCTGGGTCAAATTTTGCTTCAGGTTCTTCCAATGGATGATGCGCGGGACGCCATCGCACATAATAGCAGCAAACCTATTTTGCAGGCTAGGGATACTCTTGTAAATTCACACTTGCATGGCATAAATTATAACATTACAACATGATACAACTAACAAGTGAAAATATAAAATATTACATTCAATTTGTTAGAAATGCCTGAAATGCAATTGCTATCCCAGTGATGTTATACTTGCCCTTAAATTGTTGGCCACTAGCTTGCAATCGTGCTGCAGTGTTTTTATATTTGCCATGCTAGATAGCAAGTGATCGGCGCAAAGACTGCATGATATAGAGATGGGCGGCAAATCCCTATGGGTATCTATTAAACTCCTCTAAATCCTCTAAAATATCTAATACCTAAAAATCAGCAAGTGATCTACCGTTCCTACCAAATAAAAACCTCTCCACCAAATAAAAGAGGGATAATTTAACTACATCTACATTTGAAAAAGAAGAAAAATCTAAGGCATCAAAAACTAAATCTAGATTGTCTAAGGTAATCACGTTCCTATCCTTAAATATCATATCCCTAAGACGAGTACTATCTTGCAAGTGTAAAGTAGAAAAATGCCCACACCTAAGTCCGATTATCAACCCAAACTCAACCTATGAAAATTAGATCATCTGACTATCAACTAAAAACCATATCTATCTCATGCAACATTATGTAATGAATTAAGATAGGTGAATGATGTAAATTACCTATGTCTAACAAATGCCTCAAACATGTTTGCCTAAACATATCTAATTGCGTCTCACTTAATTTACCCTTATTTGGTCTAGCACCGCAAATCTTGCCAGATAACACATCTCTGCGTGAAAGTGCTTATCTACCGGGATCTTCAAGTGAGGTTGAAATGCCATTTCTACTTGTACGGTTCCAATAAATAATAATTAGATATTATTGAATATTATAAAAATAAATAAATAAATAATAAAATGTACACACCAAAAATAGTTCCGGAGTCCGATAACGCAAGACCCAACACTCTGGGGTTTAGGAAACCAGGGGCCTTTTTTTTCCCTAGGTCCCCGTGGTCCTAGGGCACAACCCAGAGGTTTTTTGAGCCCTAGGTCCACAGGGACCTAGGGAGGAAAAAGGCCCCTAGGCACGTGAGTCGCACGCGCTCGAGGGCCATTCTCTACACTCGGCGTCTTCCTCCTCCATCTTCTATATTTTCTCATCCAAAATACCGAAATGGCCCTATTTGCTACAATTTATCCTATCTGTATGTCTACGTCCCTACTATTGTGTTAACATTTTAACAACAAGGAAGAAATGAACTACTACTGCAAGTTTAATTTTATCATATTTAGTACTTTAATTACGAAAATATTTCTATTACTTGTAAACACACAAATAAAATAAAATTCTATCCAATGTAAGTAAACTAACCTTTTTCCTTGTTGTTGTTATATTCTTTATACTGTCAAAGACGAAACTCACAATTGACTGACAACGCAATGGTGACAAAATGTGAAGAAAATGAATAAAATATTTTTACCTTTTTGTTATTCTGAGGGCTTGTGCTTTAAAGTTTAGGGGTAAAATTGTTCAAAGTAATTAATTTGGTAAGAATGAATTAGAGTTGGTCTTAAATAGAGGCAAAAATAAAGCTATTTTGAAAAATTTCTCCTTTTATTACAGCTTCTTCTCGTTTCCCCTTGAATTCGCCGGTCTTTCTTCTCCTCTCCTCTCTTTGTTTTTCCCATCACCATCCTGATTATCTCAGCCACATGATCGGGCTTGGTGTTTGCAGGCTCAACTTCCCGGCAATCCATGTACAGGCACCAGCTTCGTCCAGCAACCTGGAGTTGGGAGGACTGTTCTCCTCCCAGCGGCCAACCAATCATTGGTCCCCCCTGACACAAGCTACAGCTCCGAGTTTCAGCCACCACTGACTGAGGAAGGCACTGGTTGATTCGGGAGATTTCCAGAAAAATTCCTTGATACTCTCTTTGAATCCATCTGGAAGCCATTCGGCCTTCAGTTCGTCTGTTGCACTGCAACCAATGGGTGGCTTAACGGCCCAAATAAATGCTGTTTCACTTGCTTCTAATCCAAGTGCTAATCGTTTAATCTCTGCTGTTAAATTGGCGTCCTGTGATCCTAAACAAACGAACAGAACTGAGGCTCGAGGTGACGGTCAAGCCCTGCTGATAGACTGTCAATTTGGAATTCGCCTTTTTTCTTTATACAAAAGCAAGCTGGTCCTATCATCCCCATGGGTTTGCCTCCCATTTTCTGTTAAATATTACACACAATGTCTTCCAACCCATCAATCGGCCAGGCTGCGTCATAGCGTAGCGTAGGCAAAACAGCAAACTGGTGTTCGCGGAAAAGCCCCCAAGCTTTTCTAGCATCAGTAAACTTGAAATCATTCCCAATTCGGGATTGTTCAATACTGGACAGTTGAGAAAAATCTTGGAGGATAAAGAACTCAACCCTCTTCAATCATTGTTCAGAGAAATGGAGAAACATACAACCACGTTGTAACCAGCCCCAGCAATCAACACTGAATGGAAAATTCCAAGCTCAATGGTAACTTCAACAGTCCTTTCGGAGTCCACACAAGCCTGCGGAGAGCCATCATTTTCAGTACTGTCTAAGCCGATGTTCTTGAAGGATGGTTGAAGGTTTCAGGAGGCAACAGAGAATTGAATGATGAGCTCATAGGACAGTTACACCATCGTTTTCAACATCAGAACACACTGAGTTCCATCAAAGTGAATTTCAACAACGCATATTTTGGTATTGCAAGCGAGCAAAGATTGAGGTACTATTTTGATGTCAAAGAGGAGTATTGACAATGGTAACGGTATACCCTCTTCTGCTCTCTTACTAGTTTTGCAACAACCATCAAAGGATTGAGATGTTCATAAGCCGTGAATGTGAGCATCACACACAGAGGTAGGTATACACACTCAGCATGTTTCTATCATACAAACATTCATTCATTCTAATTTATCACATAAACAAATTTTGGGTAATTTTTGGTCCCACATTACATGGATAGCCAGCCTAATGACAAGAAACTCTTGGAAATTCTTATTGTTGTTTCTTGCAACAGATTCTAGCACGAGGGTTCTGCTTTGAATCAATTTTTATTTTAATTATTATTGTTATTGCCATTTTTGGAATTAGGCATCAACTGCCATCTCTCGCTTTCAAAAATGGATGATGTGGGGGAAAACCTTGATGATCGCCGCCATTGAAATACCTCACTCAAAATGGGTCCATTAGCATCTTTAGAAGGCATTTTTGACCTTTTATCTTAAATACGTGGCTGAAATTCAAACATGAATTAATTAATACAAGACACAAGAAGGGTATTTTTGACCTTTTATCTTGAAAATGTGGCTAAAATTTGAACATAAATTAATTAATACAAGGCACAGGAACTTATACCATACCTAAAATTCCCCGTAATACTATTTTATTCAGGTGGGGGGAAAAGACTAGAATGACCTTGCTTAAAGATAATTAATTACTAAGTTTATTGTTGTTATTTGATTTCTCTTTCTATTTACCCTAATTCATTAATTGCCCATATTATTATTAACATTCAAATTATTTTTTATTTTTATTTTTGTAATTTATTAATTATTATACAACTTTTCATTTTATTTATCACTGACTTTATTAAATAATATATTAATTTATTTATAAAAAATATATATAAATTTATGAAAATAACGTATTTGATATAAATGATTTTATATTTATTTTAATATATTTATAGTTAAAAATTTAATAAGAGCATTTGATATAGACAGTCTCAAATACATTATAAATATTTACTTTTTGAAATAATTTAAAATTATTAATTTTTGGCCATATCCTTTGGTCAATGATTGGATATCACGGTTGTGCGACAGGTCATTTATCTTACTAACTCATCTATGACTTGCCGGTTGACTTCAGTAAGTATCTTGTCATCGTCGTTCGTCTCGCCAGTTAATTGTCCGGCATATCAATATTGTTATTTATTAATGTGCCGACTTGTCGTTTGTCATATGAAACGACAAAATCAACCGAATCCGGAATAATCCGATCGGGCCAAGCCAGAGCCACGCTTGGCATGAGATAAAGATCGCACTGAAAAAGCGGTGTCGTATTCTGATATCAATTCAATTATGGCCTGTTCCTTTTCCTCTCCAGTAGAGGGCAACTCTTTCTCTCTCCTCTCTCTCTCCCTCTCGCTCTCTCTCTGGTCTCTAATACTCCACACTTGCTCTTGCTAAAACCCCACTTGAAATTGTGAAGAAAAACAGAGGAGAATTCAATGGAAATCCAAACGATGCATACCCATCTGAAAAAGGTAAAGTTTTTCTTTTAGTTAGAGCATGTGTCCTCAATTTGTGTATTTTCCCAGTTGCTTTGCATGTTATTGGATCTTCTTCTTCTTCCTCATTTTTTTTTCAGGAATTCCTGAGAAAGCAAGAAAATTAGTTCTTTTTTGCTTATATAGAAAACATTATCTTTGAAGCCAGGATTTAATTTTTTTATTTTATATTATTTTAACAAAGCCGAGGATGCAGAGTGATTGATTAATTAATGTGGCAAGGAGATGCTACCCGACTGATTAGTTTTGTTTGTTATTTTAGAACTCATATTGTGTAATGTTGCTTGGTATTTATTATAATTTAATGGGGTTTGTGGTATTTTATGATATTTTGTTGCGAGTTAGCAGTGAGTTTTTCTTTCACTGTTTAGTATGGGATATTGCTCTTTCAGTACTTGCAAAATTACAGATTCTTGTGATAATTAATCGCATTGTGTTTTACATCTACACTTGGTGCACTTAAATGTTGTGATTATGAAGAAGAGTGATCACTTATTGTGGATAATGGTCATTGAAATGTTCTCTTTTTTGAAATCTTTCAGATTTGTGGAGACTTAGAGATGAAGAGGAAAAGTTTTCTACTTCCAGATGATGTTATGATCGATATTTTCTTGCGTCTGGAGACAAGGTGTCTGGCACAATTGCGGTGTGTTTGTAAATCATGGAATAGCTTGATCACCAGCCACTCGTTTGTTGAGTTCCATTTTAATCAATCTATGAGAAATCCTCGTCCTCTTTTCTTTAGATATGGTATCAGCCCTTCGCATTTTGGCTTCTATTCAACAAAATGCCAGGAATTTGAGAATCTTCCTGATCCCCCATTTAGTACAGAGCTTGCAGATTTGGATGTAGTAGGGTCGGTTAATGGTGTGCTCTGCTTATGCAGCAATGGTTCTGACCATTCCCTTATCTATTTGTGGAATCCTTCGATCAACAAATATATAACCCTCCCCAAGCCCTCCAATAATCCTCGCTACCTTGGGTTTGGTGTCAATTCAACAAGCAGCCATCTTGATGACTTTAAAGTGGTAACCATCTTTGCCAATGCAAATGCTGAGGTCTACAGTCTGAGATCAAATTCATGGAAAAATATTGATGATGGCTTCCCTCGCAGTGTGGAGGTGAATTGTAGTCATATTAACTCTTCCGTCTTTGTCAACGGATCTGTGCATTGGTGTGCTCGAGCAAGCTGTTATTTTCGAAATGACTGCCCTTGGCTTATAGTCTCGTTTGATTTTGCCAAGGAGGTTTTCCACAAGGTCAAGTTGCCAGATGAGATGTCCTCTGATGATGCTGATAAATATTTGAATGTTTTGGATGGAAATCTTTGTGTTTTTGCTACTGTTCCTAATTCACTTCGAGCTTATGAGTTATGGATGATGAAGGAGTATGGTGTAATTGAGTCCTGGTCCAGACTATACAAAATTGAAAAACCTCAGAGAATTTGGTGGCCGCTAGGGTTTACAACGCAGGGGAAAATTTTTATACGTGGAGAATGCCAGCATGGTGGCAATGCTTTACTTACATACAATCCTCATCGAAAGACATTTAAGTGCATCGGGGTTCACCTTCCTCATTATGCAATTCAAGTGCTGACATTTGTGGAGACTATAATTGCTCCCGTGCCTCAATCTGTGATGATGGGCAGAAGTTGAAATTTTCTTCAGCTCAACAGGAGGATTTGAGCTGGCATTCCCCCATGACATTTTCTAGAACTTGTTTTCAGTCTCTTAGCACTGTACTAGTTGGATGCTTTCTAGTTTGATTGCTACATTGTTCGTAAATATGTTTTTCTCCTCATTGAATGCTGGAAGTTTCTCAAAGTTTATTGCTTATGTCCTCTGTAAAACAACACTGTATATTTTCCACCCAGGACAGGGTGTATCTGTTTCTATATCTCGTGCATCTGTGCCATTTATTTGCTGACAATATCAAATTAGCATAGCCCTTGAATCACGAGCACAATCTCATTCCATGTTTGACTTGTATGTCAACTTGTTCTACATCAAAGCTTGTCAATTCTCTGATTGTATCAAATATATATTACGACTTGCCACTTAATGCTCCAGGTTAAGTTTCTACTATGGGGAGGATGGATACAGAATGACTATGGGTTGTGGCTTTTAGATCTTTCTCCATTGAGGATTGATTGCATTATTTCTTGTGGTTGACTGGATTATTTCTGATTCATAAAGTTTTGCAGTATGTTGACCGTCGTCATGAGTTGAGACTTGTTGGAAACTGTACAGTTAAAAACTTTGCTATTAGCTGTCTGTTTTAAAGCAGCAGGGTTGCTGCAAAAATGATACGCTCGGAGGATTTGAAATTTTGATGTCTGGATGGATAACACGACCATATTATATTTTGAAGCTCCAACTTAAGAGGGTACACAGTTATCTTAAGAGGGTACACAGTTATCTGTTGTATTCCACCAACTTCCCTGAGCTATCGGCAAGATAGAATGAATACACCAGAGTGCACTGTTAACTCCAGTTGGCTCCTTCCTAGGAATACATCATGATTCTCAGAGCTAGGGTTCCAGGCAGCCCTGGTTTTGAGACTTGTAAGTTGAAGGAGGAACATCACGAATTGCAAGGCTCTGAATGAAGGCAATCATCTGAGGAAAAACAAATGATATCTCATATCAGTTCTAATTCTCTGCCTTTTTGTTCATAACCCAGTTTCATCATCATTTCATAAGTGAAAGCTCCTACCGATACGAGGCCTATGCCCATAAGACTGAATCCTGGGAAATTGAACGGCGCTCCTTCGGAAAGGAACAAAGCTGGATTGAAAAAACAAAAGCAGAATTTAATTTCTCTAAGTCTTCTGAAATATGAATGAAAGAGAGAAAAGTTTATCAATGCTTCAATTACCAGTCAGAGGACTAAAAATCAACGGTGAAAGGATGTTGGCGAAGGAACTTATGCCTGAGATGCATCCTTGAGCTTTCCCCTGTTATGAAACGACAGAGTCAGAAGCTGCAAATTGCAATTTGGCTCCTGCAGCTTGATGAATTTGTAGTTGCAGAATCAGAGTAAAAATTGCAATGCAAATTACCTGCTCATTTGGTCCAACTTGTTTTGATGTAATGCTGCGTAACTGTGCAAGAAAATTCTATGGACAATCATGGTACTGTATAACAAGAGCTTTTAGCGTTTAAGTTAAGCTATCAATTAACTTACCGCTGGGGCTGCAAAAACAGCAAACACATTGAAAGCAGTGGTGGCGTATGGAACCTGCATGGGGAAAGTGTTTTCAGATCATCTGGTAATGCCAGAGAGAAGCTTGAAACTTTGTATTAAGTAATTAATTACCCAAGCTGACCAGGATATGCTGCAAACAAACATCTACATTGATCAAATCATGTAAAGTATCAGTACTTTGGGCTTCATGTACAAATCAAGGAGATGTTCTAAGCTCATTAACTAATGTCATTAGAATTCATCTAAGCACTCACATTCACAAAAGCTGAGAAGAGACCCAGTGAAAGCAGCTTTCTTTCATCTATGAAGGGTGCAATCAAGGGCATGAAAAGCAGCTGCAGGATTCGCCAAAGAGTTTAAAATTAGATGCGTATAAGCATTTTAAGTAACAAAAGGAAACAGAATAAGAAAAAGCACATAAATATAGCAGTTGTGGAAATTAATTAAAAATGCATGCATGCCTGTGAAACTGTTCCTGCAACACCAGCAATTAGCATTAGATCAGCAAACTGGTCCTTGTTGAAATGAAAACGAGCTTTTAAGAAGTACTGCAGAATCCATAAATGAAAATTTCTAAGTTTCAACTGTGAAAATATGAATAAAACACCTTAATATATAATAGGTTCTCTTTGTTTCAATTCAGAACTATGATTTTCAAGGAATCATACCAGAAATGAAGCTTGCAGTCCTCCCTCTGATAAACTGCTAAGGAATGCAACAACTGCAGCTTGTGACAATGTGACACTGTCCAACAACCAATTAGGTTAATTTTACAGTAAGTTTCAGTTCCCTACAAACCATTTTCATGAAAGATTATAGGGCCATTTGAAGAGAGAAATATTAATTGGGTTGCATATTTTCCCAAGTAAGCAAATAGAGTATTTACCTGCTCTTGAGCAGAAAAATAAGATCTCCTGGTGATGGGATCTTTCTGCAAACCACTGGCTTCTTAAGTGAATTACTCTCATTTTCATTAACATCGTCTGTTTCTCCTTTAATCATTGGCTGCGTTAAACCATTGTTATCGGGCACGTTTTCCTTGAGGAAAACTCTCATGTATACAGCTGCAAGCATGGAGACAAATGTAGCGACCTGAAATGTAGTATCAGGGGAGAGGAAACGAGCAGCCAAAGTTCCACAGACAAACGAGGCTGACGTAACACCAGTTAAAATCCCGAATGCCGATGCTCGTTGCCTTTCAGGAACGTTGTCCGCCTGATCAGACGAAGAACAATTCAATAGTTTTATAAGCACTAATTAACCATGCTTTATCAAGTAATGAAGTTAAAATTAATTTACATAATTACCACATAAGCAAGAGCGAGACAATTAACGCTGCCTTCACAGATCATGGCAGTGAGAGTCTTGGTTATATAATAAGCATAAAAGAAGCTGGTCGTCCTGCTATATGCCAATATTGCTGCATCCAGAAAGAACATCACGGATGTTTAAAAAGTTTTCTGATTAATCATATTCAAGATGCGTCGAGATTTTCTTATACGGATTCGTGTGCATATGGGCTAATCTATGTCTCTCCGATGACTCTCACTTCAATTAGAATGATGTTGTCTTCTTTGACAACCCATAAACGTAATACATACTTCAAAGTTGTGTTTTTGGCGAGAAACTCGTTCTTAGGCCACACCCAAAAGACCTCATACTGATTAGAAAAGTTCCAACACTAATAAGACACAGAGCCAAAACTCTTTACTTAAAATCTTGGGAGTTGCAACGTGCTCTCAAGGTGAGATGGTATTATATGTGACAACAGTTTCATATACTCTTTTTGAGAGATCACAATTGATTAAGGAAGGGGGGAAAAAAAAGCAGCTTATGGCAAAAGTGATTATTGAATTGTGTTTGTCTTTGGCTTAATATCAATGGTGACAAAACACAGGCTCCAAATGAGGTGAGGCGATCACGACGCACCCATTGAAAACAACTATGACGGGTTCAATAGGGCCAACGAGTTTGATAAAAAATAATAACAATTAAAAAAAAAGGGCAGCTCACACAATAGCTAGGAAAATGGCTAGGGCCACAAAAGCACTCAAGGAAGAAGCAATTATTGTGCAAAAGAAAGAAAAGCAAAGCAAAGCATGCAAGCAAGCAATACCTAGTGGAATTATTGATAGCATCATTGGCAAAGTAAGCATAGCTTTTCTTCCATACCGGTCCGAAAGATTCCCAATCAATGGCATCATCAACAACGTTCCCAAACCTACAATCTGCATCATCAAATCAAGCAGTATCAAACATGAGGTCCTTGCTTTGCACATCTGTTCTTTGATTGCTTAGAAATTGGAAGGAAAGGACCCAATTTCTTGCGTTCATTTCACAGCTTCTTTCAATCTGTCCAAATTCTTACATCAATTTCCTATTGTTTTATGCTTGAATTGTATGTCTACCTATTTTGCTTTCAGCCACCTCCGACAAAAGTATCATCAAAATGGACATTCACGAGACTAATAAATAATAACATCTGGGTCCCAAAATGTTCATATTATTTTAAATAAAGACATACTTTAACTAATTATATCAAATAGACCCTTATTCTTTACTTAAATAACTGGAAAAACCCTTCAATACTAAGCTCATCTTTCCCTTATATTTTGGTGGGCAAAACAAAATTTTGCAAAGGTAATAATATTGTTATTCCAATAGGATCAAAGAATTATATTGTTATTTTGTCAAATATAGAAAATCAAGGGCCTTAATGTCATCATCCCATCTAAATTTTAGGATTAAAGTGGAGATATCATATTCTCTCTTCATTTTTTCCCTCCTTTTTAATTTTTCATAAAATAATAATACATAATATAATTAATAATAATTAATTAAAATAATATTTTAATTATTTATTATTAATTATACTATATATTAATATTTATTTTTTTATACCTTAATTTACAATGGAGACTAACGGATGCCACTGTAAGTTTCAGGTTCAACCGCGTGTGCAGATGTAGACAGTGAATCATACAAAGCAGTGGGATGAATAAACTTAAATAAGGAGGAATAATCAAATCATTAATAAAAAAAAGTATCCAATAGAATACTTTGTGCCCAATTTCCGAAATGTTTTCCATATTTTTCATGTACATGTGTTCATTGCAGATCATACAGCAAGCTCTGCTGAGGAATACTGTAAAACTTTTCCGTGCAGGGTTGAGGAATCATTGCATGCAATGCAACATGAAATGGAATTAAGTTGCAGAGAAAATTATAGCGTACCGCCTGCTGGAATCCGGCGAGATAAATGGCGAGAGAGCATTCATCCTGGCCGGGGCAAAGGGCAGACATCATTACGTCGGTGATGGCCGGAAGGACCATCATGAAGGCGAAACAAGAAAGGGAAACCATCACGAAGAGGTGTCCCAACCCCGTTATCTTCTCCATCTCTCTCTTCTTCAAGTTAAACTTCTTCAATCTTCTTGTTTTCGGTAATCAGAGTTGAAGAAGATACACAAGAAAACCCTTCAGTTAATGCAAGCAAACGACGTTAAAGTTCAATGTGTTGCAGAAATGGGTTCGGTTTGCTTTTGCTTTTTATGGGTGAGGAGGAACGAAAGAGAGCAACGAGGGATTGATTCTAATCGATGAATGACAAAGGAAAGTGAGAGTGAGAGTGAGAAAGAGAGAGAAAGGGAGGAACATGGTTTATTGCTTCAAACTCTCTTGTACAAAAAGCAATAATAAAACAAATATAAAATACATTCAATTTTTGAAATTTATAGGTCAAATTATAATACAACAAATGTATAATATATTTAATACTTTTATACGAATAATTTTAAATTTTAAATTAAATATAACATAAATAAATAATTTATATTATAATTAAGTCCGATATATATACGTATATATACTTTTTCTCGTAATTTTAATTTGATGATTACAAGCAATCTAAAACTTGAAAATAATTATAAAATAAAGTAATCTTATTTGTTAATTTTGATAATTAATTTAAGTAATTTGTTTTAAATTTTTAAAAAATAATAAAATATTTATAGTAGTCTTTCTAATTCTAACTAATCTTAAGACTTTGCTTTTTCCAAAGGGCAAAATTTACCTTCAATTTGACCAAGTTACACGGTAAAGATGAAGATTAAAAGCAGTGGTACCGGCTTATATAAATGAGACAATGACTTTGTTGGCTGAGTTGCAAGCATGCATGGTTGTTCCATAAGCGAATTGATAGTGCAAACACATCTTTTCCTAATACTTTTTGACCTTATAAAGGGCATAATAACCTAATTGGAAGCTTCCTCTTTGTGACTTTTAACTGTCCACGGACAAAGACAAGGCAAAAGAGAGAGGACAAATGCACTTAGATTCTATGCAACTTCCTAATTAAGGACAGATCTATGTGATTAGTGTACGAATGATTGATTATTTAAAGGTATTGGCCTCCTCTAATGGGTGTAGGGGCTAGTGGTGGGAGCTATCTCTCGTGTAAAAACCACGGATGGTTAATTTATCCCCATTTGAACACTTAAATAGCTTCTTAATAGAGGAAGAAGATGAGTTTAATTACCCAAAAAAGAGAAAAACAAATCCAAGATGGTGACTATTAAACCCCAAAAGTAATGTTGTGTTTATGTGTAATATGAAATGAGATTCTAATTTTTGGATGCTTCAATTTTAATAGTTTCATAAATGAAGATAGATAAAAGGTCACTTGGTTAACAATTCAAGGTAGGGAATGGAATACCATCTTTGTCATTGGCCTATTTACGAAAACAGGGCAAAAGATAGTACCGTTTTTTGGCCCAAACAGGTAAGGCTTGCGAGAAAAAATGTCATCCCTAGGGATTAGGGACTTCTTCGTTAGAAACAACAATTTTATGTCTTTATTAGTGAAACAGTGAAATGTAGGGAACTGAGTGTCATTATTTCATAATAAATTATGGTTCTATGCAATCATGAATGATTTGGAGACCTATTTGTTACAATCGAAAATTGTATGCACTTATTTGTAACAATGTAAATAGTTAGGGATCTGAATGTTATTATTGCAGACACAATAGAGGTGCGCCGTAGTCGGCTACAGGTCACTCATTTGTAAAAACAAGGAACTGGGTCCTGGACGTCGTTATTCCGTACATGGTGCGATTAGGGAAGCCGACACCACCGGGGATCAAACCCAGAATCTCCTGGTTCCGTAGACCACCGCCTTCCCAAAAGCACTTCCAAACCCGCCATGCCCCGATTTCTCTCGCATATGAACAGAAGGACAAAAATGAGGAAGTCCGTTAGATAGTGCAGTGATTATAACACCAAGACAGGCTATAAACAGCGCAAACAGTTGACAAATTTGCATATTGATCCAAAACCAAACGAAAATTCAGAATAGAAAACGTGCTCGCACCCACCTAACGACCAAATTCACCAGTAATTTGCCACCTCAGATCTCTTCATGCACGTTCAACTGTTTCAAAGAGTGTTTTAATTTTCTTGCCAACCAAGCACGTTTTTGAATACATAATATTGTAAACAAAGACTTTCCTTCACGTATACGCTTTCCTTTATATCCACCGCATCATACTGGGATTTGCATGTGAGGTGTGGGTGAGTTTCATTATGTTTGTTCATATTTAGGTTCCATTTGCAAGCAAAACATACCTTCCTTGGGCAAATACTTAAGTCTGATATCAATGACATGTGCATGCAGTTGATCTCTTTGACTTCTGTAGAAGTACTCGTGAGATTTAGCTGAGCTAAGCTTTTATAATTTTATTAACCGAACTTGCAGGTATTTATTAAAGATCTGTTGACGATCCATCGCTATATAGGGCTCAATTTGCAAGAGCTTTGATGCATACATACAGGATAACAAACTTAGACAGAAAATTAATTAAGCATGGAGCGTTTGCAGGTTGCAGGAGGAAAAGCATCGCCGAAGAGAGAGCTACGATCATCGAAAAGCCGACAGCAGCATAAGACAATGATGGGCAATTTAATGGAAGCAATTACGCGAGTGAATGGAGGAGGAGATGCTAGTTATGTTTCAGAAACCAACGAAAATGGAGTTGTGAGGATGAAGATTATGGTAAGGAAGCAAGATTTAAGGCAAATGCTTGAAGATATGAATGGTAATTCTCCATTGTCGTCATCATCTGTAGAGCAGCGGCTGAGCCTTCTGCGGCTGAAGCATATTTTGAGAGCTATGAATGCATCAGGGAAGGAAAGCCGGCGATGTTCGTGGAGACCTGTGCTGCAAAGCATCCCCGAGGAGCCGTGAATTGCATTGGATTTACCATCTTCATTAACTTCTAGCTTAACAGTGTCTTCAAACAACCGTCAACCAGTAGAAGTGCTTCTGTAAAAAGCCAAAAAGAAGAAATGCTATTCTTAATGTTGATATCTATGTCTGTTCTTAGTACATCGATGTTGACATAATTAATTGGTTAACTGCTTACACTTGCTTTGGATGATAGATTACAGTATCACACGTATCTCTGGAAGACTACAAATCTTTTACTTGCTGGAGCTCGTCTTCCCATTCAATCCCTTTGTTATCGATCCATATCTCTCTAATGAACTTTTAAAAGATCATTAACATAATTAATTTTTAATTCTTCCACCAATAATAGATATATAGAATTAAGGTCCAACTCTAATCTAAGATCTCATTGAATTGATTTGGTTTCGCCGGTCACTATTTGGGTATTTGTGGCTAATTAAATAACACCTAATAAACAATTTCAATGTAACAAAACCATAGAAATCGAGAAGTTGGTGTGAAAAAGGAAGACAAATATGCGTAATCATGTATAAAGACAGGCAATACACAGATTGCTAGCTAGCTAGCTCAACCATGGTGATAACCCGCATTTGAACCAGCCAAACTCGCACCTAAAACTTTTATCAGTATCAGAAGTGGTCCTAGAATAGACAGATTTAGCTCAAAATCAGTGTAACATTAATCATATATTAGACTTTGTAAAGATTACCCCTCAAGAACTCGCTTACAATCACAAAATTAAGAAAATTCAGGATCACCTCTGTTAGTACTTGAAGAATTCTCTAGCCAAAATTAAGAGCTAATGCAGGGAATGAAAGCCATGGACGTTGTTGGAAACCTGTGCCCCAAAGCATACCCACCCGAAGAGCTGTGAAATGAAATATTTTCTTTGCATAATGTTAACTTCTAGCTGATCCTGGTCAATTTCTTTAATGGAGTCAAGAGATATGGTATGTAAGACTGCTTCAAATTGCATTAAAATGGAAGTTTCTTAGTTAAACAAATAAGCCTTAACTTAGTACGATGGATGCAGAAATTTGTAGTACGATTTTACACATAATTCCAACTGAACTTCTGGAGCTAGCTAGCTAGTTGGTGTTGGAATTGGTGAACAAAGATTCTCCCGCACGCTGTATATATGTGGTTCACTGTCAAAAGGATCTCTTATCTAAACAAGACCAGGACAAATGAGACTGAATACTGTCGCAGTGTTCAAGGCACATTGCAAAGGAGAGATCAGACAATTCTGGAGAGCAATCTGATCAATGTCATTTCACAGCTGAACGGTGGTGTAGTTTAGCAGAACGAAGATGGCAAGTGAGAATGAAAATTGTCCCAAAAAGGCAAGATTTGAAGCAAATGCTCAACAGCCAGCATGTTCGATGTCTTCGCCAGTTTATTAAAGATTAATATTTAACACTTAATATCTTATTTTTTTATTATATTTAACGAAAATTCAATTTTCAAATATGCCCTTATGATACGACCGATGACTGCCACGTGTCTAAACAACGCTATTCGACGGGTATATCTTCCAGGTGCACTGTTTCATTTATTAGCAAATCTATAAATTTAACAGAATTAACTGTTACTATTTATCCCCGCCAAAACGGAGAAACTTTCATTCCATGAAATTTAACGGCTATTTTCACGAAGCTTGAAACCATCCAAAGATAGCCACAACACTATCTGTTGACAATTTATTTCCTCAGTTCCAACACACCGGAAAACCTTTTACCAAAGAAACTCAGAATCCCGGAATTGAAATGCATGGAAGAAGCTCTAAATCAATCCATCTCCGCAACATGCAAACAAGTGGATCGGAATAGCCGCTGATATCAAGCCATGAAATGTTGGACAGGCTCAAGTCCTCCAAGAGTTAGTTGGTTTTGGGTCTATGGACAGTGCACTCTTCTTGTTTGTGAAAATGAATTGTTTTAGATACTTTAATATGGATTGTTATGATAAGAGGGTTTGTCAATAATTGGTTGGTTCAAGCAGATATCGATTTCTATCATAGAATGGTATGCTGGGGATTTAGAGTTGATTATTCTACGTACCCGTTTGTGATTAACGCGTGAGCAGGGTTATTGTCTTTGCTTGAAGGAAAAAAGTAGTTCACGCGAGCGTGTGTAAGTGTGGATTGGATTTGGATGTTTATGTATGTTATTCGCTTGTTGTTATGTATGTGAAGCTTGGATGTGTAAAATGTGCAGGGAGGGTGTTTGATGAAATGCCTGTAAGAGGCTTGGTTTCATGGAATTCTATGATTGGTGAGTATTGTATGTTAGTGATGGCTTGAGGTCATTGAACTGCTTTAAAGAAATGCAAAAATGTGGATTGAAACGTGATAGGTTTACTGTGAGAAGTGGTCTTGGCGCGAATTATGTCATGGGTTGTCTAAAAGATGGTAAGGAAATTCATTGCCAAGTGATCAAAAGTGGGCTTGAAATGGAGTTTATGGTTCAAACTTCGCTTATTAACATCTATGATAAAAATGTGCACTATGGTTGTGTGATTGATGTTCTTGGTCGAACAAGTAATCTTGACCAAGCCAAGCTTTTCATTGAGGCAATGCCATTGGTCCATACAGCCAGGATGTGGGGTTCCTTACTGACAGGAAACAGAAAAAATAACGACATAGTTTCAGCTGAATTTGCAGCAAGGCATGTTTTATCATCGGTACAAGATAATACAGGTTGTTGTATCTTGCTTTCTAATATGTACGCCAAAGCTGGGAGGTGGGAAGATGTAGAGCAGATGAATGATAATATGGAAAAAGTTGGCCTGAAGAGAACAACTAACCATAGTGCGTATGAGAGAAATGGCAAAACTCACTGGTTCATCAATCAAAACAGGTCCCACAGTGAAAAATACATGATTTATAATGTCTTGTATACTCTCTTGAGAAAGATAGGGGAAGATACTTACATTCATAGTGTTTCTAAGTCCAGTCCTAAAGTTTGCTAAAGGAAAAAAGCAATCACCAGAGCATCTCTGTGTAAGATTAGCGATTTCATTTGGTTTGATTTCTACAGCCATCGGAAAACCTGCTCTTATGAGAAGCAACACAAGAATGTGCAAAGATTGCCGTAATGCTGTGAAGAAGATTTCAAAAGTCACCAAAAGAGAGTTAATAGCGAAAAGATCCCAAGGTTTTCGCCAATTCAGAAATGGCTGCTGTTCTTGAGGAGGTTATTGGTGACTTCAGGTTCAAGCTCAACAAGGCATAAGGAAAACCACATAACTTATGTATATGTTACTCAAATCGACATTTATACATTATTCAAGGAGCAATAAAATTTCCAAGTCTGTTTCCAGCATCCTCTAACCATAGATGTTTGCATCTGCATATTTTCTCATTTTTGCTGATGAAATCACTATGAATGGACATAAAAGCCAAGCTGAAAGTTATGATAATGAAAATGAATGTTCACCAACCAAATGAATCACAATAATCACTTCTCTGAAAACACAGATAAGACTTAAAATGATAAGTTTAGATCATAAACTGCCACCTAAGCTTCATTGAAACAACTAAGACCTTTCCTTGGTAACTTGATTACAATCCATTAAAATTAAAATGAAAGCTTGCAACTCAATCCTTCAACTATAATAGGCCCGCATAATGCAGTCTTCTCTTGTCATGGTTAACACATAAGAAAAAATTTAGTTGAAATAATTTTTATTACATTAGTATAATCTGTACATTAAAATTAATTAATTAAAGAAGTGATAAAATTTTATTTAATCAAAATAAATTTAAAAAAATTTATTATTTAATTAGTACAATAAAAAAATTATAAAAAATTCTTTTTTTAAATAAATTTTTTATTCTTTTAATTAGATAATTTTATTATGATAATTATATTAACATAATAAGATAATTTTGTTTAATAAGAAAAATTAAGTGAGAAAAAGAGTGAGTTTCCCTTTCACGAATAATACTGCCCACAATTCACCAAAAAGAATAGAATAAATTAAAAAGAATCGATATTTACAAATTGAGCCACTAGGCTATCTACCAGTCAAAACTGATCCATGGCTTTCTTCTGTTTCTTTCTCTTAGTCAACTTTGTCTTCATCTTCATCTTCTTCATCAATGTCTTCCCTTCTTTCCCAGAAAATATCCCTCACACTTGTAAATACGACATGGTTGATCCAATCGAAGCACTGGCATTCGCAGCAATATTTCTCCTTCAGTTTCCCGAACAACCCTTTCTCGCCAACTTCCGGGGGAGTAGACATGGGCTGCAAGTAAGCCAAAGCAGCGTGTTTCACAAGTGGGTTCTTGATGGGGATCTCGTCCCAGCTCGAGTTGTTCGTCGGTGACGTGATACCCGCCGCTGACGCCGGCAACAAGTCCTTTAAACTCGTATAACTTGCAGACTGTAAAGATATCATCTCTATATCAGAAATCTCCAACTGCTCATGGGCCGTCGGGTTGTTGAAGTTGAATCCGTTGTTTAATAGAAAACCAGAGCTATCGAAAGACAAATCACTGTCTAGATTAAAGTTTATCTTTTTTGGCTTTGTGTCTGTGTTGGGATCCTTAATTATGCCATGTCTATCCATGAATGGAAGGTAGCAAGAGGCTTTAGAGAGAAAATGGAGAAAGAAAGGGAGAAGAGAAAGATCAGACCTTTACTTCTTAAAAAATAAATTATTATTATTTAAAATTATAATTTTTTTACTCACCTATTAAATCCATAGAAATTTGACATAAAATTTAAACAAAAATATTTTTTAATCAATGACTATATTTTTAATTAATTAATTATATATATATATATTTAATTTTTTCTCATTTTCTCTTAAATTATAAGATAATTTTTAAAAATATTTTCGCAAGATTGTTACAATGGAACACACTGCAATTATTTAGCATCCCCCAAGTTAGTAGGCGAAGTGGAATCATATGCGGGCATGTAGTTTAAAAGGTTCAACTATACCTCTTGTTTTTGTTTCTCATCTTTTATGAGGTTTCCGGTGGTCCCTTATTACCCCTTCTCGGATTATTGCTTTTTCCGTTCGTACGGAGCATTCCGGAGGCCTTGATTTACTGCAGAAATGGGGACAATGTTTCCTGAAAATGGTGCATATTTTGTTCGTGTTTCATCGTCTTTAGGTCCTTATTGGGGTGTTCCAACAAGATTGGATGAAATGGCTGAGTGAGGTTATTGATAATGCTTTGTACCCAGTTTTGTTTCCAGATTATCTTCAATCCGCAGTCCGAGAATAAAAGTAGTGTTGTTTCTTACTGTGCTGCTCACTCACTATCTGTACTGCAGAAAGTAGTTGTTTATCTCACCAAATTACATCCACTTGGCATTCACCCAGATGAGGAGAAAGAACAAAGAAGATGTTTTAATCATTAGAATATCAATTTACCTGTCACATTTCCATGATAACGGATACTACCACACTTCTCTTGTATAAAACATCGCTACCCATCTGGCCTTCCTTTCCATGACCCAACAAGAAATAAAAGAGAAAATGAACTCTTTTATTTCAGCAACCATAGAAATAATAATCATTAACTGTCTCAAATAACAGTCTGCACCATTGGAGGTCAGCAGAGGAAAGCGGAGAAGAAAGAGAAAATGGTCGGTATTAGAAACTAATCTGAAGCTTCTTTGAAGAACAAATCTTCCACTCTTCAGAACCTTTTTGGTCTAGCTTCCAGGACTAATTATGGCAGTAATCCTTCCAGTCCTAATAATAATGGCAAGCAAACTTCTAGTGATTCCGAAATTTAAGAAATTCTGTCTAAAATCTCTATCTGCACCACCATTTTCAACTTCACTGATCATTCATAGCAAGATCTCAAGCGGCTCAAGCTTATCCATCACCTTTCCTTCACAAAATCCCCCAAAAAGCAACTGGATGATTACATCCTATCGCCTCTCATTTCCATGTTGTCAGTAAACCTCTTCCGGCCTTAAGACTCCGAATACCTCCATAATCTGACTTGCCCGAAAATGAAGATCTCTTCTCTAGTCCTCGACCGTTGTGGCCACAACCGCACATTTTTTATGACATTCTCCTCAAACTTGTGCTTAACATCGATCCCAAGATTCTCCGCCACTACATTGATCATCAGTTCCTTCTCAATCTCCTCTCTCTTTTTCAGACTGATGACCTGAGAGAACGCAACAGCTTGAAGAATGTTTACCACAGAATATACTCCAGATTCATCTTCTACAGATCATATATGAGGAAATCAATGAACGATGTTTTCCTGCACTATGTTTTCGAAACAGAGAAGCATTCTGGCATTGGTGAGCTTCTTGAGATACGAGGAAGCATCATCAATGGTTTCACAGTTCCACTCAAGGAAGAACACAAACTTTTCCTGATGTGAGTGCTGATTCCCTTGCATAAAACCAAGGGAATGCAGGAATATCACAGGTAATTGGCATATTGTGTTTCTCAATTTGTGCAGAAAGAGTCAGTTCTTGTTGGTGGTGTTGCGAGGGGAATTTTAAAGTATTGGCTTGTCACAAATTGTCAGAAAGAAGTTTTGCTCATAGGAGAACTGGAAGAATTGGACTATTGACCCTGATCAGTATAGAAAATTAGCTCTTCCTTTATGAACCCAGATAACAAAATGCTTGAACAGTTGCAACTCACAGGTTAGCACACTGATGATTTCTAAACATTGCATCACATATTTTCATGACAATTTCACATGTTCCTTATTCGTTCAGGTTGCCGAGCGCGCACTCTGTGTATGGAAAAATCAGTAGTTTGTGAACATGGTAAGATCAGCAGAGAAAGAAGTATTTCCAGTGATAGTCGCAGGCATGGAAAACAATCTAAAGTTGCACTGGAGCAAGAGTGTGAAGCAACTAACAGGAAATGTCCAAACAATGCTGGAAGAAATGGATCCAAATTTATACCGCAAAAGACATCAATCTCAGAGAATGGACAGCGACCCAATTAGAGATCACGAGGAAAGAGAAATGGAAAAGAACAGTAATACTGGCAGCAGCAGAAGGGAAACAGAAAGAGTTCCTGTAACAACCACCATGTCCATATGTTCCTAATTCAAGAAAGAGAAGCATAAAGTTCATTGCTGGCTTGAATCTCTGATGTATTCAAACAAAACTAGTTTTAACACAATTGCAGAAACTAAATATATCATTCCAAAGGTCTGATTGTTTCATCATTCCATGGCCAACCCGGTGTTCATATAAACTATTATGGAATTTGCCAGCTAAAGAGATGCTATTTGTGTCCAATTTGAAGGTCAAACATGGTCTCATAATTTGTGTGACTTAATGCTCTTCGTTCTGGGTTCTCTGTCACACTCTTTTCGGCCATTTGCTTGTTAAATTTCTTCAAAGTGGAACACTCTGTCCTATTCAAAATTGAAGCTTTTGGTATAATTTTAACTTCAAAACGAATTGAATGAAGCAGAAGGAAACGTTTTTGCCCATCTGGGTTCTCTCTTTTCCTGTAAACCTGGGTATAAAAAGAGAAATGGCAAAAACCGAGATTGCTACCTCAAATAAAAAAATCAAGCAATCAATTTCTAGCTATTCAGAAAATTTCATTTTCAACCATTCTCCAGAGGGTTACAAACTAATTTATTGTCCTCACAACCCAAAATTCACAATTGTTGAATGCACAAAGAATCACTAGACTTGTTTCAAACTTTGAAGTTACAACCTTTAAAACATCCAGGCGCAGTGAACTTGCAATAATGGAAACTAAAAACACTTGTACGAAAATCTGTGGAAAACCAAAACTAAAACCCTATCCACTGAAATAATTTTAAAATCAGAAGACTCTTGACCAAAATGAAAAAAGAAGAACCAAAAGCTTAAATAAGATACTTTAGGCCATCCTCAGAACACAACACACTAGGACAAATACTCCCAAAAACTAGGAAAGCTGCACCCCTGTACACATTCAAATTTCAGCTTCTTTAATTTCTTAAAACCCAATGCTGTGGGGAGAGAACTAATCCGTATGAATGTTTGAAGAGGATACCAACTACATGCTTTGATGATTAAGGCAACACTGAAAAATTTGTGACCAAAACTTTGACTTGTGCTGAAATGAATGACAGCTCTGATATCGGAAAATGCAGAATGACCAACAGAAGCAATGTCAATACATGTAGATTTTAAGAAACCACGTGCTGAAGAAAAGCTGCAGCAACAAAGGCCAGGGAAGTATTATACTTGATATTTTGACAGCTTCTCCTTCACAGGCGGCTCCAAAGTAGACATGCACTGGTCCCAAGCTCCATTTCTAAGCATCTATAATAATATTTATTGACAAAACAGGTCATCAATTTTAATATTTTTTTCATTTCAGTAACCATCATTTAATTATTGATAAGTGGTCACAAAAATTCAATCATTCTATCAATCAGAATTTATATGGGTGGTAGTTGCAAAAGGTAAATAACAATGCTGTATCATTGTGTATTTAAACACAAGCACAAAACAAAAAATTACTAACCTGTTTATAACCATGCAACACCTGGCAAACTTCATTATGTAGCTCTTCACTTCTTATTTCCTGTAAATAAATGATAAGTTGACCAAAATAGCCAAAAACATAACTCTTTAGACTTTTTAGAAAAATGATAAGTAATGCCACCCTTACATGCCAACTTGCAATGGCTCTGCACATGAAATTAAGTGAACTTAGAGCCCCGGAAGGATTTGCTTTTACCTGGAAAAACTTGTGTAAGCACAAATCTAATAATTGACCAACCAAGCTGTAATTATATAAAAGGAAAAAAGGAAAACCCTATGGTAGTGATGATGGAAGCAAAAACGTACCATTGCACAAAGACCATGGAATGCATCCTCTTTCTCAGAATCATCACGTATCCTGCCATTATCAAGTGAAGTACTTGTAAAAAACTGTCACCATGAAGGCCTCAGAAAGAAAATACTGATTCTATGCAGAGAAAAGAAGAAAGAGGGATCTAATATCTATGTCCTCACAATAATTAATCTCTAGTGAAACTATTGGCCTTCATACTCAAGCAGCCATTCACCAGTGATCAATGACAGGTAAATGAATACTTACATAGCCAATGCAAGGCACCATGATTGCATGAAATGTTCCATGTGTGGTGATACAAGTTCTGGACAAACCCATGCGAGCCTTCCAAGTGTAATTGCACTATTTTCAATGAGCGACTTGTTCAGCTCCTGGTTAGCACAGAAAGATGTTCAACATAGATAATGCATACAAGAGAATAACATCTTACATATACACAGAGACAACAAATAGTAAGAAATTTGGAAGAAATGACCACCTCTGCATGTTGAAGGATTGGGACCAAGCATGAGATAACTGTCATAACAATTGGAGAAATTTCTTGACGAACCTGAAATAAAGAATTAAGAACATCATGGCAAAATGATTTAAGTTTAACCTTGCTGTTGTCATGGAATATATACAACAAGCATGGAGATAAAAATACTTCCCACTGTACTTCATTTGAATTCTAGCCACCTCAAGGCAAACAGTTCACTAAAAAGTGGTTTAATCTTAGCTTGATCAAGCAGCAGAGTGAAGAACTAACATACCTTAACAGCTAATTCTCCAATAGCCCAACATGCATTATTCACAACCGAAACTGTTTCTTTCAGCTTAGGAGTACTCTGTATGGAGCAAACATCATGTAAATATATAGACAACAAAATATAAAATTGCAAATTAAAGAAAAATTTCACTTACCAGCTGTTTGGCCAAAATATCAAGAAATTCGGTCAAACGAACATGCAAATGGACAGGACATACCTAATTGAAATTATCAAAGGCAAAGATAAATGTCAAGCTTCAGATAAACAAATCAAAAATACTTAAGCAACAGCACTGGATACTTTCAAGTGCCAACAGAATAAACCCACAAGGTTAAAGTCTTCACATCTCATTAACAGTTCATCAGGCCGGAAACTTAGCTTGTAGTCTGGTCAATAAATTACATAACCTGCCAGGAATATTTTAAACTTACCCTTGCAAGATCCCCAAGAAGGGCAAAGGCACTTTGTCGAACATCTGAAGCATCATCCGTGCAACATTGCAGAAGAAGGTCCTTCAAATTACTTTGTGCAACCTATATAGAAAATCATACAAGATAAAAAGAGCAGAAACTAGTGTACATAAAACACAGAATTCTTCCTAGGGAAGCATCTGAAATCTCAGTTAGCAAGAACAATATATATTATATTATATTACATGAGATATACATGTGTGTGTGTGTGTGTGTGTGTGTGTGTGTGTGTGTAGAAAATGGAGAAATTGTTAACACCATCATGAAATTCTTTTGGAAAAATTAGCAAACCAAGACTACACACACCCCTGTGCATGTGCACGTGTATGTAGGCAGTAAAAACTGGCTTATAGTTGAAATTCCCAAATAAAACACAGATATTTTATTAGTAAAAATGCATTCGCTTTTAAAGCTTTTTCCTAGTCAAATTTCAGAGAAAGGGAATTACCAAACTCTCTATCCCACTACCAAGTCCTTCTGCAAGTCCAGAGAGCAGATCAAGGCAGCAAACAATAAACTCTTTGTCATACTGAACTCCGGCTGCAACAGGATCAACCTGCAATAAAAATTTTCAGACATTGTCACTGAAAAACAGAGCAAAAGATGTGTTGAAAAATTACTTGTGCCACTTGTATTTCTAGTTAACAGACAATTCATGAAGCAAAATATATGATGCAACCAAGAAAACAGACAGTAATCAAGAATTTAGGCGACAGAGAAAATCAGAAATATCAAGTTATGAACAATATGCCAGAAAAATTTAGCTTATACGCAGCTTTAAGATGTTCTTCTTGCATGCAGTTTTCAGGAAAGATTCAAAAGACAGATTTTCAGTAACATGCCGATTAATTCATCATATGTTGCTTCAGTGTAATTTAGCATTAGTTAGCGTCTCTAGCATTTTTTTGATTGCTTCCCCTTAGTTTTTGTCTAGACAGTTAGTCCATTCCAATATAAAACATTCTTCACCAACCATATCACAAAAACTTGAAGGAGAAACAAGCATAAAAATTGTCTTCTAAGCTTGTTTCCCCTATCTACGTATTTACCATGATCGTGAAATAAGAAGTCATCATGCAGATGTGAGTTGAAAGTAAGAGACACCCAAAGCAAGTTAATCTGATAAAGACATTCAACATAGAACAGTCTGTACACAACTCTCCATCCAGCTAATATCTTCCCCCCCATCAAGAATGATACAGCTGCTTGCTAGTAATCTCAGTATGAGAGACAACTTCCATACCAGTCTTTCTGTCACTTGTTAAAATGGTCTGGCAGAAAATAATGTAAGGGATGGAACATAATTGAAGTATGAAATTATAAACATGAGCACTAACTCATGTGCTATTAAACAGTAAAAGTTAATTAATTATAACTACATTAAGAAACTTTAAAGAAGGTATAGCAAATATCTACACATCAACAAATTGAAACCTTTGCCAATTGTTGGGTCTGGACGATATCCGTGCACCTCTGAAATACAGGTTGAGCAAATTGAGTGAATCCAGTACCCAATGCCTGAAAGAAATAAATTAGCTTTTGTCATCCTTTGGTATTGAAAGTAACTGTTCCACAAGCTGTTATAACAAGTCCAGTCTTAAAGACTAACAATAATATGCATTTCTTCTAATCTGGGTTAATGTTTCTAGATGCTGCTTATCAAAATGTACTCTGGAGCACTGTGAACAGATTACTCGATCACATTATATATCATAGTTGCCTGATTTTTTAATTGTTTCACAATTTGCAAACTGATAAATCATCCATCTAACAGCACAACCCATAGTTACATTGTCTACGTTTTGATTAAAAAACTAAAAAAGAAAATTCAAGGAAAAAGTGGCCAAAAATACTAATCCATACCTGTGCTATGGATGTAAAACACTCGAGCAGTGGAAAGAGATCTTTGTCTGAATTTGGAAGCTGCTGCCACTTTGCTATTAATGGTGGCATCAAAATTTTAAGAAAAGCAGGCTGCACATCATCAAGGCACTAGTCATTGCAGAGTCATTTTAATGAGAATGAAATGAAAAATAAATTTTGGTACAACTACAAACCATACAGATAAGCATACATTCTTAGTGTAACAATAATACCTGATTTAGATGTCCTCCAACAGCATCAGCTAGAGTTCCAATAGCATCATATACAATTCTGAGGTTCCGTCTCTGAATAACAGTATAAATGCAAAACATATTTCAACAAGAAGTACTATATGCTAATAACTACCAAACATTCTGAACTTTATAAAGTAATCAACTGACATCCCATCTCATCTTGGTGACTTTGAGAGGAGCTTAATATTATCAAATACAGTAGCCAATGACCTGATATTTTCCAAAAGCCAACATAAGGTGCTGCAGAATTATTTCTAAACGTGGTGCCAACTCTTCTGCAGCCTCCTGCAAATTAATACAACCATCAATATCAATGAGGATTAAAAACCATAAAAATACAGCTATGGAAAGAACCTCTTCAAGCGTCGCAAAAGCTGAACAAGCAGCCTCTTGTACCCGCTTGTTGGTATCCAGTATTCTTCGTAAAAGGCCCATAAGAACCTTCTCAAATTGCTCATGACCATTCTGAAGGCCAATATTCTAGAATAGATGGAAAAGTAAAGTTATCAACCACAATCCCATCACAAAGAATAACTCAAAAAAGTCAAAAATAGGGAAAACTCTAGGAAAGAACCAAAAGAAGAAACTCTTCATGCATGATTCTCCTGCTTTGGACACTTTAGCATCAATGGAGGAGATATCAATTAAGCTGAGTAGTTATTTTGGACGTACCTGAACAATAAATTTGCTGAAACGAGAAAGCGTCCAACAAGAAATACTCCGTATCAGAGGAAACTTATCATCTAAAAGAGGGATAAGAATTGCCACGATCTACAACCACAAAACATTCAATATTGTGAATCAACAAACACATAAATAATCTAGAGTATAAAAAGCATTTGTTATCCGATATAATGTGTGCACTAAGCTAAAATCACTCCTAATTAGAGGGAGGTAAAAAAAAAGTGACAAAATTAAAAACCACCCCAGAAAATAGAGATAGGAGTAAGATGAAGAGTCTTATTCATGAATGCTAAGCATGGAAAAGACAAGGAAAAAAACCCTAGAAAATGGAGAATACAGAAAATACAAGGGGCAAAGGAGGCATATAAATATACCAAACTGGCTACAATAATTACTCAAATTGATTTTGGAAAAAAAATTTCGCCGCAATTTGCACCCAGTATTGATCTGATCCAAAACTTGAGCTAGGGCAGATCATACGAAAAATATTACCTCAGACAAATGAGGATAGAGGCCATCAATGCAACCCTCAGCTATAGCACCAAGAGCCAAAACAGCAGCTTCCCTCTCTTTCCAGGCTTCATCACCACTAGCGGACAACTTAGCCTGCAAAAATTCTTTAGAACTGAGCAAATGGCTTGCAGGAAATTTTTACATTAAGATTCAATTCTAAGACAAACTGCTCCCATGACTTTACAGGTCAACAACCCAAACAAACCACCTAAAATTCGAACTAGGACCAAAGTCTGCTGCGTTGTGTTTTGCCAATAAAAGTGAGTTTTGTAGATTTTGATAGGAAACAAAGAAACAAGTAGGTTCTGTAGATTCATTGTTATTAGCTGATAATAACTGCCGACTTTTAGAGTATTGTAATTAATCCAAAAACAACCATATGCATGTATTTCTTATGAACCTGCCAGTCATGTGCACTCTGTTACTGATAATAAAAAAAAATGGAGTAATGTGGACCCATTGAACTAATATCACCTTTATGGTCCAAAGCGATGAAACAAACAAGGAAATTAATTCATTGAAATTATATATTTTAACTTTGTAAACTATGATAATGCAACCTGAATAATTGGTATCAAAGTTGGAAGAATCTCATCACCAAAAACATTAGAGAGAACATCAAGAGCTGCTGCACTGCACTTCCTTAAATTCCATACATTGACAATGTCATCATCCTGAAAAAATAAAAAATAATGTATTTATAAATCTTAACTCATCTTTGTAATACTAAATAAACAAATCATAACTAGTTATTTTCACTGAATGATATTGATTAACATGCAGTCTAAAATTCCTAAGATGACATGGTATCTTACATCATCTTCTGGGTTTTCTGACCCATGTAATCGTGATGAATGAAAACGGGGTTTTAGATCCTGTGGAGCAAATGTTATGACAAGAAGACAATGTCAAAGTCAATAAATGCATAAAATGAGATAATACCACTTATAGAAACTTTTATTTAAAAGAAAAAGAAAGAAGTACAGACTTGGTCCCGGTCTGGGAGAGACTCATCATCCTGCAAAAACAAATTGATGACACATGAATAATGCATTACAACATCCAGAATCATCCAAAAACACAACTTGACCCAGAAAAGTTAACCTCGGCATCATCAAGTGACTCATCATCATCAGCATACACCATATTTGACAGCAGAACCTACAAACATTGTTTCAGATTTGTGAAAAACATTTCAGATGGCTCTTAAAATATTATTAAGTAGAAAAGGAGAAACCAAACAAAGCATTATCTAATACCGGAACTAGACGTGGCAAGAATTCCTTTAGGTTCTCAGGTGGTAACTGAGCATCACAATATGAATGCCTGAAGACAATAATCATCACCAATGAGAAGCAAAAATTAACAGGAAAATGTTTTGGGGAAAAAAAAATCAACCCAAAAAAACAGAGAGAAAAGAAAAGAGAGGAAAAGAAAAGTTGCTGGTGATAACACTCATAAGCAACAAACATTCATTGTGTACAAAACACATGCAAGTATTGATGTTTCTTAAACAACAGACCTACAAAAGCACTGACGGTCACTTTATACTAACTTATCTAGGGTGTTGTAGCATAAGTCTATTACTTAGAAAAAGAGTGCTGAACATGAAGGTACATAGTCTGAAAGAAAGCCTGGCTCTCTAGTGAATTATTAAAATTCATTTGATTCCTTTTTGGACCATATAAACATACAGTGATCAGTTTGATTATGAACAGAAAATCCAGCAAACAAACATTGCATGAAATCTCTATTCCCAAGATGAACCATATCAATCTCTCACAAAGAGTTTTAACAAGTACTGAAACAGGCTCCAGGCATATTTTAAACAGATTATCCCAGTACTTCAGGAAATAACATTAGACAATAAGGAATTTGCTTCACATTACACCAATTATTCTACATTACAAAATCTAGAAATCTGCATACATTCATGATTAATAAAAAAAATAATACATTAAAGTGCTCTAATGTTTAATGTCCACATAAGCCTACATAATGGATATTAAAACTACTAGTCAAGACATTTGGCTTTATTGTTCACAAAGCAGATGATTACCAGAATTCGCAAGCTTCAAGAGCCACTTCATCATCAGTGTCCTTGTTGACTTGCAACATGTACTCAATTACATTCCTCAGATGTGGCTGCAATAGTGAGGAATTCATCAGCAGGAACAAAAAAAAGAACACATTTAACAAAAAGTGATGAGACAGAAATGAAAACTTGAAGATAAAATGGGAAAAATATTTGAGAGAAGAAAGCATGCAACATTAAAGCAAATTAAGACCTAAAATGAAGACCCTAAATTTAAACAACAGAAACCCACCTCCAAGAAAGATGGACGGACTTCAATTAGCTGGACAAATGCTGCACAAACCTGTAGAGACACAAGCGTAATATAAGAAGATAACGAAGCTTATGAAGAATTTAACATTCTATAAGCCACCACTAAATCATAACAACAAACTCCAAGGCGGTGCAGATGTTGAAAACTTAAGCACCGTAAGATAGATAAGATACCCAGTTCAAATATATATGTTAAACCTTGAATAATCAAGATTTTAAAGAGAGATAATTTTTGGCATGGTTGTAGCTTGGTGCCACTTTCTTGTTAACAGAATGCACTCACCAATTTCCGCACTTCTGCAGCAGAGTCATTAGCAAGAACAAACAAACCCTGAAGATATTGATCCATGGATACAAATAAAGCCTGCGAGAAATCAAAAAAATATATTTACTGTCAACCTGAAGTATTAGAAAAACATTGTAAGAAAATAAATAACTCAAATATACTCACAGAAGGCATCAGCATAAGATATTGATTTACAGAACCCAAGGACAGCTTTCTTAAAGAGGTATGTGGTGACTGAAAAAACTGTTCACAGAGAAGCCAGAATATGAAAATCCAAAGAAGAAGAAGAAGAAAAAGAAGCTGAACATGACTTGTGTACAAATGTGGAATTCTCATGTAAAAGAAAACACTCAATTCACCTGCAAGAATCGAGGAAGGAAGATGTTGATGGGGCGTTCAGCCAACCCAGGTATATCTGAATCCAGCACTTGGGGGATATCCTCACAAACCTGTGTTAATCAAATCCTGACTTAATGAACATAATTAAATGTAGGACAACAGCATACATTCATATCATGGATTAGCTATGAGAGTGAAACTTAGAAAGATTACTACTGCTGCCACCAGCACATAAATCCATGGCAAAATATCTTATAAGACAATAAAAACAAGAGATGAACTCAATGTACAAAAAGTATAACGATGCATAAATAAACATTAACACATTCGACAACTAAACCCAAAAGTTTTAATTTAGACCACCTTAAGTTTCACTAAATGCATCAATATAAATCAGAAAACTAATAGCAGAAAGATTCATTAATTTTCTAGGATGAGCAGCATACCTTGGACAACGCATCCATAGCACCTTCCATATGATTTATGTCATTACTATCCAAGCAGGTTACAAGCGCTTGCAACAATTCAGGCCATCCTGAAATTCCCCCAAGTTGAACAATGACACTGATAATTGTCCCAACAGTTGACCTGATATGCCTATCTGCAGCTCCTAAACAAGGCAACAACTCTGATTTTATGTACTGTTGGGTTTCAGGGACCATGGGTTTATATGCTGTTCTAAGGTTGTTTTTCAGAAGCAAACCAGCAGCTTGTCTAATCTCCACTGATTTCCCCTGTTTAAAGTTTCAACAAATAGAATGACCAATAATTAACCCAAAGCTATAAAACTTCATCATCATGTAGAAGCTAATGAAGAAGAATCAGGCAAATTTACAGTCCCGTTATCAAGTTTAGCGAGTGCTCAGAACAAAATAGCATAAGTAGTATGTTGAAAAAAGACTTGTACACACCATTTATATCATGTATGCTAAAGAAAAACCATCTCTTCTGACAGTATTCCAAAAGATTGATGATTAACATAGCATTTAAGTAAATTAAACATTCAACAAAATCTTAAAGTAACCCCAAGTAAGCGAATTCAAATAGAAACCAACTTCACTAGTCATTAGACCCTGACCAACAAAATTCCAACCAACCCCACCATAATCAAACAACACCCTAACTCGCAAAAGTCCACCCATTTACTCTGTAAACCAAATAATCAAAAATCTTCCACTAAACCCTCCTATCCCACGAACCAGAAGTCCACTCAAACCTAGAATCACCAGTCAAAAAGTAAATAATAATAACCTTTTTCTAAAAAAAAAGAAAAAACTAATTTTTTTTCCAATCAGCCAATCAATAAAAAAGAAAAATACGGAGTAGTGATAATAGTAATAACCTTTTTCTATAAAAAAAAAGAAAAAAAACCTATTTTTTACAAACAACCAATCAATAAGAAAGAAAAATACGGAATGATAATACCTCAGCACGAGCAAGGATGAAAGCGAGGTAGTTGTTGAAATCAGGGAACTGAGAATACTGTTGCAGTTGTTGCCAAATCTGAGACTTGTCAGCAGTTGAAGATAGTGAAATCTGCTGCTCTAACAACCCACAGATCTCATTAAACCCTTGCTCTTGCGGCTGCCACGAGACACTCGTCGCCATCTTTACTTCTGACGGAATAGAGAGCGTGCCTGCGTATGTTTGGACAAGTTTCAGAGATTTTGGTGGGCAGACACAACGAGAAGAACTAGACTCTCTGGGTTTTGTTCTGCTGGGTTAGCACGCGCATGTGTGTGTGTGTCTCTCTATATATATAATATATATATATATAATATATATATATATATATGTATGTATGTATCTGCACTAATCAAAGTAAATATTAAATTTTACTGTATCAATGATCTTTAATTTCTTACTTTTATTATTATCCACTAATACAAGAAAAAGTGTTAAGTTCTTCTAAATTATTATTATTATTATTATCATCCTGTCAAACAAAACAAGGTTGTTTGTGTCTTAAATCGCCATTTTTATCTTTTAATTTTTACATTAACCAAAATTTTCACATTAATACTATTGAAATAACTTTAAAACAATTTATGAACTCCAACCTTAAGTTCATTATATTCGAAACTAGATAGGTTGGATGTGTAAGTTGCAGTGTGCTTCATAGCCATGGCCAATCAAAATGAGAATTACGGTGAATCTTCTTTTATAGCAAAATATACTTTATCTCACCGCATATATATAAAAGCGAGCATCATCTCATTTTTTATTAATACTTGGTCACTTGGTTTGACAATTATTACATGACTTGTCAGCAGCCCCAATCATTAGTATATGACTTGTCATCCTTGTTAGCTGTAATCAAGTTTTAACTCTCTGGTTTAGCTCTCGCTCTCTCTCTAGATGATTTGAAATTGTTGCTACTGCTACCCATAGACAACAAATAGTAGTACCGCAAAGGCATAGAAGAACACAGACATAATTTGTTCGCTTTCTTCACTCCATTTCTGTCATAAGGGCACAACACAACCTTCTCACGAAAAATGATAGGTGAAAGCAGGTAAGACGATTGAGTATCACAATAAGAATCATTGTGGCTATTCAATCATTCAAAAAGTTTCTTCTTTCACAAGAGTGAAGCCTACTTAAAGGATAAAGAAGTCTTCTGTATAAACAGACTCCATTAGATCCCTTTAAACAACCAAAAACCATTGCTAAATTTGATGTGTTGGAATTCAAAGTGGCTAAAAGCTAATACAATCTCATAGTAATTGCCATTCCTAACTCCACGTTCCCTTCTGTTATTGAGTCAGCAGTGTACAAGTACAAGATCAAGTCGGTAAAACTTTAGACATCATACAGAATTATGGTCTTGAATACAGTAATCTTTGGAGACACTGAAAGCAGGGTTTCCTGCATTACCAAAGATCAAATATGTCACAGAAGCTATGTATGGTTTCAAAGCAGGCATCTGGAACAGACATTTTTGAAAGCAAAATTCCAATGGAATAACCCTTAACTCCAAGCACCAACAATCATGGTCGGTTATTCAGGGCAGTCAGTGCAAGTTTGACAAGAGCATTGCTTATAAAGCACTTATGACGTGTGTTATCATGGAACATGGTATTTCTTATTTACCTTTACGACAGAGTTTAGAAAAATTCCTGAGCTATGTGATGCATCCAAGACTGTCCTCATAAACTTTTAACACATCATTTTTGTCTTTTTGCAGCCTGTTCAAAAGCAGAAGTCAGTACAGAGCAACAAAAAAGAAAGAATAAGGGAAGAATTCAAGTGAAGCAAAAGACTGGCTTTCATTGGCCCACATTAGCACATAATATCAGTTGTATCTACATGGTCCAAGGTAACAACAAATTTCACTGTCAATCTTCACCATGAATACTACTCGACTGCTGATGCTTTATATATGCCAGGGAATGACATGCCAAAAATTTTACCAAAAGATGATCTGCTATATTATGATTCTCAAACTCAATTGACTTGCCAACTCAATTTGCAAGAAACAAAGCCAATGATTTTTCAAACCTTCTTGTCTTTTTGAAAAACAGTTTCAGCAATATTAGGATGACCATAGGGCTAGAACCTATGCTAAGCTATACACAAATATGTTATACCACAAGAACCTCAAGATATGATGAATAATAACTCAAAAATGATGTGAATACTTACCACAAACAGGAAAATTTGAGCACAACTGATAAACTGTTGAAGGGAAAAATAAATTGTCAAGACATGTTTTGCCTAGACTTCTCACTTTACACCCAAAGAAATCATGTCTCAAGGTGAACTATATGGCAGGCATCTGATCTGACCAATAAAAAGATGGCCCTAAGTTCAAATCAAGTCCCCACCATAGGAAAGACTCAAATCAGGGGAAACTAAATCGTGATACAGATATCATGTGAAATCTTTTCTTTAAATTCCTACAGCCCTAAAGGAACACTCATGCATATGGAAAATGGCATACCTGATAAATATCTAAACCAAAGTTGAATCTAAATGTGTTTATTTTCACAAATATAGAATAATAACTACTAAAAATTACAAAACATACCGCTTTCAGTTTCTGCAAAACAGAATCTTCATATGCTTGATAACCAGCCCCCACCAAATTATTTACACAATCATTCTCCACACGGTTGTGGACACTGGGAATCTCTGTTGCTACAGCTGGTTTCAGAGGCAAAACCAGCAGAGGATTAGAAAGACTACCACAAACATTTCCTGTCACAGCAACCTAGTGAACAATACAACCAAATGAAAGTCATTGAAAAATTTCTCACTGCATGAAAGAAAATAAAATCAAAACCATTCCAAAAACCCACTGCAGCATCTTTAGTAGCCATTACAATAAGTGCAGAACCTTTCTTCTTGGAACTCTTAATGATGACATCTTCAACCACTCCAAACTCTGCGAATATGTCTCTCAACCTCTCAGCAGTATAATCCTCATCGACCTTCCCCCACAAAACTTTAAGCACCTTCCCCTTATCCAAAACAACCCCAGAACCACCACCCCCACACTGTTTTGTCTCTTTAGCTGAATTCGATGCCACAGTCACTCCTTTATTTGCTTGCATTGCACATATTCTTGCAATCTCTTCCTTAAGCTGCCTGGCAATCCTCTCCTCTTCTTGTCGAGCTTTCACAGACGGATCCAAAGCAAAAGCAGCCCTTTCTCTTTCTTCAAGATCAGACATCATTTTTTGCCTTTTCACGTCCTGCCGCAATTGACGCTGTTGCTTCTCCCGCCTGATTTTCAGAAGATCATCAAACAATTTCCGGGCTTTTTCATCCTTTAATATTTCATAGGAGGACTTGAGCTGTTGGAAATCATCATGGGCATTTGGGTCATCAGGCCGTTTATCCAGATGCAATTCTAAAGCTTTCACTTTATAGGCTTTTGATATTTCCTTTTCTGTTAGTTTAGCCCCTTCCTCACCAAAGGTTAACCCCAAAACAGTGTAGTGATCAACATCAACATCCATATCTTCTGATAGAAATTAACAATACACTGCAACTAACCCAAAAAGAAAAAACCCTAGAATAAGCTTTCCTAGAATAAGCTTTTGCTATGCAATTGAATTGAACCAAACCCACAAGCAACGGAAGTACCCACAGAAAGTAACTGAAAAACAAAACAACCAATCAAAATTTCAAATTCAGCAAGCATTTTAACAAACACTATAACGCGAAAAAAATAGGGGAAAAGAAGCTATAGTACGACAGAAGCTGCAGGCTTTTAAGGTTTCGACGGTACCGGCTGCTTTGCAAAGCGGTGCTGGTGCGGTGTCTCAGCAGCGACTGCTTCCAAAAATTGAGAGAAATGCCATGCTGGGATATTCCAGAGAAAAGCCGATTTAAATTCCAAGTTAAAATTTCCATTTTTTATTATTAAACATTTAAAACTTAACAAATAAATAAGCATAATTTCCGAGTCAAGGGTTGGAGTGCTCTTGGCTCATCGTAAGGTGCCTGCAAATAGGATAAAATGTTGCATTGACAGAGATTATAAGTTGGTCAAAAAGATGAAATATGCAGTTCCTGACCCAACTTAGTACCCTTTCTTCTACATTGTTTTTAAACAGAATTTGAGATGAATCTGTTTTATTATTCAAAGCATCCAGATTAATGGATCTATGGCATGAATGATATGGAAATGGATCAAGAAAATTTACCTCAAATCCTTTTATACCATAGATTCTCTTGTGTGGATGCATGGATGGTGGCAACTCAATATTAACATCTGCGAAAGAAAATACAATGAAATAGTTAAAATTTCACACGGTAAGAGTAAGACCTAACTCTACAACAAAAGAACAGATCAAGGTACAAAAAAGACTTAATCATCTTAGATGCCCATTATATATGTCTTGAAGGTTTCAGGGATTGTTTTACTAAACATGGAACAACAGCAAAAATGTCGTATCTTTGTTTTACTAAAGTTAATTATCGCTCTACAGCCTAAAGCACTAGCAAACACACAAGCACTACTGAACTATTCACAGTTTTCCACAATTATCTAATCAATCATATTGTCATGGAGACAATATTGCTAAAAGTTTCTGAATCTCTCCAATCCAGGTTAAGTTATTTTTATGATCATATAAATGAAAAAACCCACCAAAATTGCAGTTATTACACACATGATCATTTTCTTACCATATTTTCAGTATGATGAACTAGATTAAGACCATGTCACATAGTTAAAATAGTGCCCACTATTCCTATCCAGAATTAGATTAATATCATGTCACATAGTTCAAATAGTGCCCACTAGTCCTATCTAGAATACTCACTTTCAGCTGGTTAATTCCCTTCAATTACAAAGTTCAAGCACAGTTGCTAGAGTTGAAAATGGAGTTATGCCAAACCCATCTACTACTCAAACAAGCACAACAAGGAATAATCCATGAAATAATCAAAAACCAAATCCACATGAATTCTGCTATTCTACTCTGCTGTAGCAGAATAAACAAAACACTTACACCACCACAATCTACAATAACATCACTTAAAAAATTAAGTAGAGGATGAAACCAAATCCTGCCTTTTTTCAAGCTTCTTCATTATGTCTCCTCAAAATCGGGCTTATTAGTATCAATACAGATCAGACTCATATTTGTTCATAATTTTATTTTCTAACAAGTTTCATGCACACTTAAGAATGATACACTTCCCATTCACAATTAGTTTAGCAATGCTAAGACTCCACTTAACACCTCAAGTAAGACAAACTCCTGAATTTGTTCTTCCCATCAGAAAAACCCATATAAACATCCTTCAAAAACACAAAAACCACAAGAAACAAAAACAACCACAAGCGCATCATTAAAAGGCTAGGCATAAAATCAAATTCTTCAATCATAAATCAAACTCTAAATGCTTGAAACTGGAAAATAAATGAATAAAAGTATAAAAGGGTAAAAAAAATTTCCTTGACATTTTCTATGTAGAATGTAAATAAAGTTACAGTTGGGTTCTTATAATTCTCAGCTTGAAGAATGTGCTTAAGATGTTTTCAATGTCTGCCTCTTGATTGGCCTTTGGGTATTTATCACACATCTGTACTTTCTTGGAACTCATATAAGTTGGCAACACTAATTCTGCCTCCATCTCTCAATCTACATCTCAGCAAATCCGTCAACCCAACAAAATCCGAAGATACAAATCAAAATTTGATTCGCAAATCGCAAGCCCTATTAAAGTCGTAAACAGGCACTAGGGGGGAAGTAACGAGAAGGAAGATGAACGTTATCAAAAAACAACGACGTCGTTTCAACGCTAAAACGACGTTGTTTAGGTAACAGGGGTTTAAAATTATATCTTCCTTCCAGGTGTGAACTCAAAAAAAGTTCAGTTCTTTTTAGATTTATTCCAGATTCTTAAGAGTTCCTTATTTTATTTATTTTCAAATTTCATAACTTTTTTAGATTTGGGTTACTGTGTAGTTCTTACATTATGCGCGTTTGCCTGTCAAAGTTCTTATATTTTGTGTTCTTAATTCGTGTCTTTCGCTGCCCATTTTATGATTTATACAGATTCTTGCTTTTATAACTTTCTTTGTTGAAACACTTAGCCAATCTGCCAAAGTTTTGTTCTTTTTGTTGTTTTGATGCATTGGCAAGTGTAGCTACTCTGTGAATTTTATTCCAATTGAGCATGATTTCAACAAGCGTGAGAGTAGATCAACCAAATGATTATGGAGAGCAAGGCTCGGCCTTCTTATTCTTCGCTGTTAAACCGAAGAGGAGATCGAACTTATCAGACCCCAAGTTCCAAAGGCGAGTAACAACAATTTCTTTTCTTTCTGCATATGATGAAATGCAACGACATTTGCTTTTAATTTCAATTCTTTGATGGGTTAATCACAAGGTATGGAAGGTTCAGTTTTTATGAATTTTAAGGCGATGGGAAGTTGCAATCTTTTTGTGGGTTCTTGGTGTAGAAATGAAAGATTAAGTTTTTATTGTATGTGTTTTTGGCTTAGCAATGTTTCCTGCAATGAAGATTGTTTTTGGATTATGCGTGTGGTATTGCTTTACTGTGGCTCAGAAGAGTTAAGTGCTGGTGATGCAGATGCTGAAGGAGGCTTCTTTTATCCTGGGAGGCTGCCTCAAGATTATCCGATGAAGATCGTTTGGAAGAGGGGACTTATTCAATTGGTTCTTGTCGCTGGCATTGCGTGGATGTTGCTGATTCTTGTTGTGCTATTATTTCATGTCTGGTTTTGCCAATCTTCTTTAGCCTTTTTTTCAGGTATTCAGGAAGATGTCAAAGTATCTTTTGAGATTTGTTTGTGTAATTTTGAACTTTTTCCTATGTTTATGCACTGTTATCATTTCATTCATCAGTAATTTATTCTCAAATTTTATTTGGTGAAATTTTCTGTTTGATTAAAGATTTGAATTGATGTTATGGTGTCTTCTGGTATGCAGCTGTCTGTAACAAAGAGGGCAAGGTATTTACTGTGTTGGACACAATGGGACTTGTTCTGAAAACACAACACCGTAAGATTATGGCTATATATCTTCTTTGCAGTATTGATCTCGTTATTGTTCAAGTAATTGATACTGATTCTGGCTGTATCAATTAGGTTGTCCAATTCCTGTAGCAGATAACCCTGACAGAGTTGTTATTCCAAAGGAAAGAACTCCTGACACAATCGTAAAAAATCTTAGCTGTATTTTGGAGGATGAGTTGGTGCATAATGGATCTCAGTCATCCCCACTATTTGGAGGACATCAAAGTTGGTCACAAAGAGAAGAGAGTTTCAAATTGAATTCTACCATGAAGGTGAAATTTATTTTTCTATGTACAGTCAGTGTCTTGCTAGCTGAACACGAAACAAGAATGTATCTCTTTAAGGGAATTGAACGTTGGTTGCCAGACAATACAATTGTTTATTTCATGCAGTCTTTTACTTATTTATTGGTATTTGAAAGTTCTTTCACTTTACAATGTGCTTTTTTCTTTAGGTGCACTGTGGATTTATGCGCCATGGTGGAGCCGAAATGTCTTCCTTGGATGTCAAATATGTTAAGAAGTGTAGGTTTGTGGTCGTATCTGGGATTTTTGATGGATACGATATACCTAACCAGCCTTCAAACATAAGTCACTGTTCTAAGAAACTGTTCTGTTTTCTTATGGTGGTGGATGAGGTGTCTCTTAAATTTATTAGGGAGAATGTTACTGTCAAGGAAGACTCTGCCAGAGGGCAATGGGTTGGTATATGGCGTCTTATTTTGCTTAAGCATCAACCTTTTGATGAGCCCAGAAGGAATGGGAAGGTTCCTAAGATTTTAACCCATAGGTTATTTCCTCAAGCACAGTACAGCATTTGGATTGATGGTAAAATGGAGCTGATTGTTGATCCATTGCTAATTCTTGAAAGGTATGTTCTTGTTTATAAAGTTATGTAATCGAAACTTTTATGCTTTTTTGTTGTCCTCATTATCTGAAAAAGAAACATCAACTGTAGTTAAGTAGGTTAAAAGGGCATGGTGATTAAAATGTTTGTTTCTTTGTGATTACAGCGGGGAATTATCTATGTGAGATGAATTATCTTCGTTCTGTAGATACTTATGGCGTGGAAAGCATACCTTTGCTATTGCCCAGCACAAACATCATCGCAGCATATATGAGGAGGCTGATGCAAATAAGAGAAGGAAGAGATATGCCAGACCTCTTATAGATTATCAAATGAAAATTTACCTCTTTGAGGGAACGGAGCCATGGAGTATAAAGAAAAGCACCATTAGTGGTAAGAACATTGTTGCACTCTTGACTCAATATTTGCCGGTTTATAGTTTACATACGTCGCCTGCCTCTGAAGGACCCCCAAGGGTGGTGCTTTTAGACTTTGCTATTTGTGCTACTGTTTCATGTTATTGCTGGTATTACATGTTGCAGATGTGCCAGAGGGAGCTGTCATCATACGGGAACATACTACATTGAATAACTTGTTTAGCTGCTTGTGGTTCAACGAGGTCAACCGCTTCACACCCAGAGACCAGCTGAGTTTCGGTTATGTTGTCTATAGATTAAACGGTTCATTCAAGTTTTATATGTTTCCAAATTGTGAGTACAACTCGCTGTTTGTGTTGCACCCCCACACTAGGGAACATTCTTCTAAAATAGAGTGGGTGAAATCACTGAACGAGTTAAAGGGGAACAGTAGCAGTATGATAGAGAGCAAGGGTGGATTAGGCTTGTGGACTCCGTACCCAGGCAACCAGTTGCAAGAATATCGAAAGCAGGCTGAGATTCTGTAACTCTATTCTAGAATACTTAATTAGTTCTTACTAATTCCTCCCATTGTCATCGAGGAAGACCATGGATCAACACTATTTGGATAGAATGTCGGATAATCAATGATGTTTGCAGACCTGAGTGCACGTGAAATTTGATTTTCCGGAGGAAGATATAATTAACAGTACGGTGCTACACATTGATGGAGCAGAATTTTTTATCTTAGCTGGGGGCAACATTGAACTTCTAGTAGGACTTTTAAGATTAGTAAGCACTTTCTAAAAGCTGTAGTCTTTCACAGAATTATGTCAACTGCTCAGAACAAAGCAATTGTGGCTTCCAAAAGTTGATATTATTAATGGACATACAACAACAAAAAATTAAAATAAGTCGTACACATTTTGCAAAACTCCAAATTGTATTTTTCTGGAAGAGCACAAAATAATCCAAGAAATAAAATTACATAATAAATAGAACGATAAAACAAGGGCATTATAATACTGACTAGCCCTGAATTCAATTTGAGTGGCTTGGTCCAACAGGAATCTGGGTAGCACACTAATAAGAAGATACAGGAATTACAAAATCTAAACAATCTAACTAGCCGATTAGGTTTGCAGGGGGACCTCAACCGGAACTACACAACCTTTATTAATTCTGCTTGATGAAGAAGAGATGCACCTAGTAGGGAAAAGTTTGCGAATAAACAAAAGTGCAGGCACAAAACCAATAAAGCAGGCCAGGTATGTCTGTGTGGGCATGTTTTCTTCATCAGTTAGCTGCATCGCGGCTGTAGAACTGGTCAAGGGTCTTTGCAGGAATACGGTTGAGAAGCTCACGAGGGAAGATGCGAAGAAGTGTCCATGCCAAATCAAGAGATTGGAAGATACTCCGAGTGTCATAGGCTCCTTGTGCGACAAATTTCTTCTCAAACTTATCCAAGAATTCCAAGTACAGCTGTTACAGATAACAAAAACCCTGTCAGTTTTATAGTAAGAAATGACTTCACTTGACAGAAGACAACCTGGAGAAAGTCATGAGAAAAAAGAGACCAGATCCTCAGAAGAAAGTGCTTCCTCTCCCACCACGGCTTTCATTGCCTGGACATCCTTCCCAATGGCATAATTTGCATACAGCTGAAGGTTAAAGAGTTGATCGGTGATCAATCAATGAAAGGGTTACAACGCTTGAGTAAAAACAGTACCCATGATAAATGATGCTATGATTATCCAATCAAACCTGGTTTGACACATCGGCGTGGTCCCTTCGAGTCATCCCCTCACCAATAGCACTCTGCAAACAGTATTAGTTATAACAGTAAAAACAAAGCCTCCACAATTTATTGTCTTAATTGATAAGTTGGCACCACTCCAAGCGAATTCAGAGTTCAAATATGTAAGAGATGTATTGTTACCTTCATCAAACGAGACAGGGAAGGGAGGACATTGATTGGTGGATATATCTGCAAAATTCAGAATGATAAATCTTTAGATTCTGAAGTATTTATAAGCTACACCTAATAATCAACTTCATTTACATATGTTGCACATAGATGAGTCCATAAGTTACCATTTTCCTAGGATTTACTAGCACCAAAGAATATTCGAGGAAATTTTTCATCATAATACCAAAGCACTCGATACATTTCACAAAACAAGCTCTAGAACCTTACCTGTCTGTTTTGGAGCTGCCTGTCAATGTATACCTGCCCCTCGGTGATATATCCCGTGAGATCCGGGGTAGGATGTGTAATATCTGGCCAAACAAAAGAAAAAGACAATCATAACTGCTCCCCTGCTAAAGCAGGGAGTGGTATGCAAGCCAGTCAATCTAGTTTGAGAATTTACCATCATTTGGCATCGTCAATATTGGAATTTGGGTGATGGAACCTTTTCGGCCCTCAATTCGTCCAGCACGCTCATAAATTTGGGACAGATCAGTATACATGTACCCAGGATACCCTCTCCTTCCAGGTACCTCCTCTCGGGCAGCAGATATCTGCAGTAACAATCAGTAGCATGTGTCAAGAAAAAATTCTACAAAAGCATTTGATTGAAATTATTTAAAAATAAAATAAAGAAAGAAAAAGGCAAGAGCTTGAAACTTTCTACTGGTCTTGCAAAGAACCATGCCTGTCAGCAAAGATGTGGAATATCCATGAGCAATCAGTCACCAATTGACAAGGATATTACATAAAACTTACATGCTGTGAGTATTTGCATTGATTACATTTCACATAAATCCTAGAATGTAAAAAGCAGAGAGATGGATGTTCTTTATACCTCACGAAGAGCATCAGCATAGGAACTCATGTCAGTCAGTATGACAAGAACATGCTTCCCACATTCATATGCCAAGTATTCTGCAGTAGTAAGAGCGATACGAGGAGTGATGATACGTTCAATAGTAGGGTCATTTGCCTGTACGGTAATGGCAAAAACAAACATTAGGTGCAACATAGTTGCAAAAGGCAAAAGAAAATAAACTTCCCCAACAAAATAAAAAATCAGCTCATTGGAGCAACTACAGACAAAATGCTAAAACGTCAATTTAGGTATACCAGATTCAGGAAAAGAGTCACTCTCTCCATTGATCCATTTTCCTCAAAATCACGCTTAAAAAACTGTGCAGTCTCCATGTTTACACCCATAGCTGCAAACACAATTGCAAAGTTGTCCTCTTCCCCATCCTGGAAATTCATGACAATCAACCAGTTATGAGCACAGTTGAAAGAACTGAAAAACTAGACATCAACAATAAGAATCAAAGGAAGGTAGTATTATAAATGGCTATCTAAAAGACAACTTATAACATCAGAGGCAAAAGAAAAATAAATGTGCATGTAATGATAAAAAAAGATTTAACACTTTAAACTACAGCAAAGTGCAATTTCCTCAAGCGATGGAGAGGAAAAGAATTTAACTACTCAATTCCCCATATGCCAAAGTGTAATTTGATAAGAATAGTAACTATGTTTGTGTCAAATTCCCTGGAGAAAAAAGTTAGTTATTAGGACTTGTAATTTTATATTCATGCTAATTAAGAAAATATTTCAGTATAGAAAGCTGACTGTACTAGTATTTTGGCTTCACCCAATTCAAGTATGTCAAAAGTTGAACATGAAAAAGAGAGGCTAAAATAAGAATAAGCCTACCAGATTATAGAACATTGTCAAGACACGTATGAGACTAATAAACATAGCATGTTACAAGCCAATTATAACTAGTAAGATAATATACCTCAAGAAGATTTGCAGACTTCTCCAATCGCTTGACCAAACCTGCCTGACGACAAATCTGAGCAGCAATTTCATTATGGGGAAGACCAGCAGCAGAAAAAAGAGGGATCTTCTGTCCTCTAGCAATGGAGTTCATGACATCAATAGTAGAAATCCCTGTCTGTATCATCTCTTCAGGATACGTTCTCTCACTGGGGTTGATAGAGCTTCCTGAGAAGATGACAAAAGGAAAACAAAATTAAATGTGAATAGATGACTGAAATTAACAGCTTAAACAACTTTTGAACCAAAATTTTCTTCTTATTTTTCATAAAGCAACAATTCATTTATAAAACTTTTAGTAACTTACCAAAGATATCCAAGTAAGCCTCAGGCAAAATAGGAGGACCATTGTCAATAGGTTTCCCAGAGCCATTAAAAATGCGTCCAAGCATATCCACTGAGACAGGAGTCTTCAGAACCTGAAAAACATAGGCAAGAATCTTTTCATACAAAAGACCAGATCTCAAAAGACTGAAACTGCTAAATTCCACAGTTGGTATTCAGAAAAGGGACCCACTCAAGGAGAATCCAAATCAGAAGGTAATACTTACATCCCTAAGAATATCTATTACAGGGGAATAATTATAGCCCAATAAAATATTTATATCATCCAGCAAAAACAACTTCTAGCTTTCTGCCAATGATGTTTTTGCCTACCAGGCCAGGCAATATTGTTCTTCATTGACCAACAACATTAGATAGATAACTCCAAGTTAATTGGACATCTAAAAATAGAGTCTGTAAATCCTGTTTTCATACCTCTCCTGTAAACTGTACGGTTGTAAATTTATTGTCAATTCCAGATGTTCCTTCAAAAACCTGGCCAAAAAGACACCAACTAAACAAATTACATATGCAATAAATGAATCAGAGTTAATTTAGAGGAGAAAAATCCCCACCCACCTACACACACATTCTTCAAAAGAAAAGGAAAGAGAAGGCAACTCAATCAAAATATGAGAGCACACCAGAAATGGAAACTACAAAGAACTGCACATAATGGAACTTCTTGTTACCATAGACAGGGAACATAAAAATGAAATACCTGAACTACAGCTTTCTCTCCATCAACCTCTAAAACCTTACCACGTCGCATTGTTCCATCCCCTAACCGAATATTAACAATCTCTTCATATTTCGGTCCCTAAGACAATCAATCATGGAATGCAAAAATAAGCAAATTTCAAAAAGTAGAAATATTTTAAAAAATAAATAAATTAAAAGCACTTAATGATGTGGTGGAATGCAAGAAAATAATATACCTTGACTTTTTCAAGGATGACCAGAGGCCCAGCAACTCCACAGATTGTTCTGTACTCTGCAACACCCAAAATATACAAGATGCTTATTAACAATTTATAGAACGCCACTAGCACTAACACAACTTAAGTCCAATATTTATCCACATTGGCGTAAACAAAGTCTCAGTACTTTAACACATGTTGCCATTGGAATGTACATCCAAAATTTTTCATTAACTAACATTATGTTTAGAATAGAAAACTTCACCAAACACAAAGACATACCCAAGCCGACTTCACACGTTCCCTCCTCAAAGTCAAGATGTTTTTCTAGCGCACCCATTTTCAAGTTTTACCTAAGAAAGGAAAAGAAAAACAAACAAAGTCAGCATAGGTGCCAAACAAAAGCAGATTCATATTCTAAAAAATAAATGTAATTTTGAGCAAAAAACGTTTGATAACTAGGATTACAGATTAAACCATTACATCATTAAAGCCGGTTAATCAGCACCAAAGACTAGATTGATCTCAACACTGCATAACTAACCCAATGATTTAAAAACTCATAAATCACACAACAAATCAGCACTCAACCTCTAACCAATATCCAATTACAAATACAATAACTCAATTGAATCAGACAACATTTGACTAGCTACATTAAGCCAACACACTGGCATTCAACGCATAACTGATCACAGGAAATATTTTAAAAAATAAAAATTTATAAACCTTTCGTTTTCCTGTATTTTCCCAGTTTCCAAACAAGAAAAACAAGACTAATTCTCGATTCAATACAGTAAAATTTCAAAACAAAAAAATAATAATAATAATAGTGACCTAACTAAAAGGATCAAACGAACTTCACGCCTGGATTTGATCACAGTGAGTGAAATTAAATGAAATTAAACTAAATCAAATCCAAACAAATTGAGAATACACATAACAGTTTGAGAATTAGATCTCAAAAGAGCCGTACCTTTTCGTTCTGATCTTAGCGTGAGGAAGGAGCAGGGCGAAGACAAGGAAATAATGTACAAAAGAACAAAACTGTGATGAGATCTATTATATTATATTATATTATTTAAATTATAAATGGCATTACTGGTAATATCGTAAACAAGCAGGGACAAAATTGTATAATTAGGTGTCGATAAAACGACGTGACATCCGTGGATTGGATGTTACTAGGCTATGTCAGTGAGCCGCGGCACAGAATGCATTATGTCTGCTACTGTGATTGGCGGAGATGATGACACGGAGTGGAAATGGTGAGGTAAAAAGAAGCCCACGTATGCTATTTACGTTAATGCCATCGAAGATAATTTAAAAAATTAGAAGAATAAAAAATTAAACCAAAAATATATTTTAAAAAATTAAAATATAATTTTCTTAATTATTTTTTAAAAAAATAAATAAATTTATAATTTGCAACGATACAATTAGATGAGTAGTGATATTACAAAAATAGATAATTTTATAAAAAATGTTAAATAAAATAATTTAATTTTGATAATAAAATTATTAAATTAATAAAATAATAATAATAATAAATAATAATCTCACCGCATTCACTTCAATTATATTAACGCGATAAAAATATTCATTTAAAAATTTCTTGATTGATAAACATGAAATGCCAAGTTCATTGAAGGAAGTAGTCAGATAATGGGAGCTGGGTTCTGATCTCATTCAATCTTCTGTTGAGGCTGCGGAATGCTTCAATGTGAGGTTCATCTTCCTCTACTGGTATAATCTTAGCAAAGCTTCCTTCTTCAAGATAGTCAACCACCCCGTTTGCAGCTTCAAGCCCGGTGACATAAGATTTCTCCTGTTGGGAAAACAAATGGAGAGGTTTCGGTTCAGTCTATCAGTTGGAATAACCAAAGTGCGCAAGGAGAAAACTGTTTGAACATGACCTGTGACCATGAACCATGCCGGGTTATAATCCAGTCTCCGGCCATGAACAAGTTTGGGAAAGATGTAGACCCCCGCATCATGTACTTGTATGAACCTTTCGAGAAAGAAACAGTTAGGATGCGCAGATGAGTTTCTGTGATCATGATAAAATGCAGAGATATTGTCCGAGCACATCTTGCAACCACTACAAAAATCTTAGAAGGTTACCTGGAAAAAAATGAGTCAGAGAATTCGGAGATCTTCTGATTTGCTGATCCGTCACAATGGCAGTGTCAAAATCCTTGATGCACTTTGAGAGATAAGACATGGCTTTTGCAACTACTTGCTCATCTTTCAGTGGTAATAACTCGTTAGCATGATACTGTGAATGAATATTTCAGAAATGGCAGAAATGAGTTCTCCCGTTTGAAAGCTTCCTTTGATGGATTACAGAAAGGGGATGCATACTCACAAAATCAGCTTGTATAACTGTTATGGAATCATCTTTATGTTCGTCATAAATTCGGTTCAAGTCAAAGAAGGTCCATGCTGTTGAATCACCAAATCCAGAGCAAGCGTTGCTTGCATTCGGAATGTTAACCTGCTTGTATGAAAAGTTTACAGCATACAGCCAGCTGGATTATAAGAAAAGGCAGTCTAAGATTGTAAATGGATAGGATAACTATTTCTCTGCAGGGTCTCAGCAGAGGACAAGGGAAAGAGGATTTTGCACACACCTTGCTGTCGAACTGAAGCTTAACACTGAGTACATCAATGCCAGCTAGGTTCAAAACCTTCAGAAACTCCTCCCTGGTACAGAATATTGCACTGCATTCAACAAATGCCAGTGAAAACAGGATAGGTTGAACATGAGAAAATAACACGTGCAGCCTGGCATATGCAACATAAAATTCTATCCCATATAAGGCGATATCCCTACTGGCTGCAAAATTGTCAAAAACAAAAAGGTAAGAGCAATGTCTAGCTGCAACATTGTTCATCAATAATAATTTTGATTATTGATTTAAACTATGCAATAATGAGATAATAGTAGACTCAGCTAGCAGAACCAGTTTCAAATTAATATCAAGAATTTAGTCTTAGAAGTTTGAGAGTGCATACCTATTCTTAATAAGTTCTCGAAGCGTGGAGATTCCAACTGCAAAGATAACTGCATCAGCTTTATATGTCTCCTTGCCGCAAACTACTTCCAAGATGCAACCTGTTTCTTCGTTATATGAGACATCTGTCACTCTTCTATCATCCAGAAATTCACAACCTCTAGTCCTCATGGAGTCCATCCATGGTTCAAAAATCTTCTCTCTAAGCGTTCCCCGGGACCATAGCACATCAAAATTTTTCTGTTTCCACCCACAATCAACAGAAAAAAAAAGTTAGTAATGATGCAGAAGAGTGAGATGCTTACAATAAATTATAAAGAGTAGAGAAAAAAGGTGAGATTAAACAAAATTTCAAAATTTTTTCATTAATATTTTAAGTAATCTTAGACTAGAGATACCCCTAGAAAGTTTTAATTCCTGGGAATACTAGAATCAACCATATAGCACATAACAAGAAGATAATGTCATGAAACTCTTTCCCAGTGATCACATTTCACTTGTTCTTATGTAGCTTGACTTAGTTTTGATTTTGTAACTACATTTCTTTTCAGATAACAAGATGGTAAAGCACTATTTTCCTCCCCAAACTTCAGCCTTTACTGCCCCTGAAGAAACCTCAGCCTACAAGTTAGAAACCTATCTAAAGGACCACTATTCACTTGTACAAAATTTAAATATTCTCTGTAAAGGAATGAATCTATCAGAACCTGGTGGGCAAGGATGATGTAGTATAGAATTCCCAAAGTTGCAGCAGCACTACATTGCTCTGCAGGAGCAAACAGACCCACTTGAATCAACGGACCAACAACATCCCGATAAAGCCTTTCTGAGCAGCCAAACTGTTTAAAAAGTTCCCTTGCAGTAACTACATGTACTCAGAATAAGACACTTCAACGGACGTCTTCAATATGGGTAACAGCAAAAAATCTAATGCTGGAATTCCACGGCTAAGATTAGGATGCTTACTTGGATCATATTTTCTCCAAGCTGTATCAGTGTTGTCAAAGTCAATTACTGCAAACACAAGGTATCAAAAGCAATTAAAGAAAAATTAATTGTTTGGTCTTGTGCGGTTTAAATGGAGACCCAAGATATGGTTTGGTCCTTAAAAAAGAAACAGACAAATACCTGCAGCCATTAGAGGGAGTGATGTTAACCTGTCCACCAATGGAAGCCGAGAAAACTGCACATTGTGTGATGAAGACCAGTTTACACAAGACCCAACAACTAAACTTTTCCCAGTGCATTAAGAAAACATGCAAGGCATACTTGAGTATACAACAAGGTTCCTAGCGGAGTCGGCAACTGAGAAAGTTCTTGAAATATTGGAAATTCAACCTGCAAAATGGTCCTCATCCCGTTAAACATAATTTACGGAGACTCAAATTTGTGCTGAATACTAATTTTAACAGAATCGATATGTTCAACAAAATCAGCCAAATCAAACTATAAAAAAAAATTATTTTCATTTTTAATGTCATACTAATATTACTTGCCTCCAATCCCTCCTCTGAATACTGTGCAGATTTCATCCAGGGGGTGAAGGGTTTGATACCCAGCTCATCAACGAGGCTAAATATATTCTGGTATGGATACCAGAAACCTATTAAAATAAAGTAAATTTTGGAAGTTAGGATTCAAAAGATGGAATGAATTCACCAACAATCTAATCCTATCTCTTTTTTTTCTTCAGAATACAAAAATCTTGTAGAAGTTGACAAAATTTACTAACCCTGCATACAGACATCATCAGGACTGCCAAAACCATTTCCACCATCAAGAACAGTGATATCAAATCCCTAAAACGAAAAATCCCAACAACCCATTGCACAAAATCCGAAGTTAAACTCAAATTTCACAATATCATATTGAATATGCTAGAAATAGATACACAAATAAATGTGACATGAAATTATTTGTCAGAAGAAATTATAAAAATCAAGACGAGTAATAAACATAAATAACGGTGACTATCAATTTGTACCAACACGCACGGAAAGAGAAATGACGGCACCTGCTTGCAGAGATGGTGAGCGGCGCCAAGGCCAGCCCAGCCAGACCCAACAATGACTATCTTCTTCTTCTTCCTTCCGTCGTTGTTTTGATCGCCATTTCCATGGCTTTGAAGAGCAGAAGCTCTGCAACAGAACCCACTTATAATTCCGTTTGACAGGCAAAGTGCGGCGGGAGTAACTCTCCAAGAAGCCAACATTGTTCCACTAGCTGAACTGTAAACGACTTTTTCCAACGACTACTTCCAAAGACTACTCATCTCCACTCGGCCAACCAAACCCAGATCTTTTGTACTTCTAATTTTCCTTGCCACAAATATAATCATTTGTTTTTTGTATTGATTTTTCTCCAAATAATTCATGGAAGTAGTAGCTTGTAGAACTAGTAATGCTAACGATCAATAATTAACGAAAATGACTCCATGAAGAAGATGAGTTCAATAAAATTTTGTTAAATAAATAAATAAATATTTTTATTATAATTAGGTCCCTTTCTAACCCGTTAAGGGTACTTTAGTTGGCTCCACTCAGTGCGACTTAATTCGGGACCTAGTTGTTATACGTTGGAAACGTATGTCATTTTTCTAAAATAGTAAAATTGTAACTCGGGTCGGGTAGACCTACTCAACAACACCAACCGAACATCTTAGATTTAACCGTTTCTGAGTTCTCACTCAATCCTTCAAGGCAAAAGCCAAAAGACACACGGCCTCACATTTCTTCAAAAAATGGCCGCCGCTCTCTCCGTCCGGCCTAACAGTCTCTATCCCGGTTCGTCAATCCCCCGGCCGCCGCCGGTTCACCTTATCAATCCAACGAACTACCCTTCTTCTTTAAAACCCACCAGAGCAGAGTTGTGGAGAGGCTTGACCTCTTTGTCCCGGCGCACGTTAGCGGCGGGGATAGCTAAAGCTGGGTCCAGAGCGGACGACTCGGCACCGTTTGAGATGTCAGTGGAAAACGCGCTGAAGCTCCTTGGAGTTTCTGAAACTGCGTCATTTGATGACATACTTCGCGCCAAAAACTCGATTGTCGCTAACTGTAAAGACGACCAAGAGGCGATTGCGCAGGTAATTTTTTTCTTGCATTCACGCTGAATTACCATACATTTGTGTCCTTTTGTGATAAAAAATTATGAGAATTCAGTGAATTTGTTGTATTTTGAGATGGGTATTGTAAATTATGTGAAGTTAGCTATGCAAATATCTTTGCTTTTGCTTTTTTAGCTTTCGATTCTGTTGAAAAGATCAAATTTTAAGTCCTGTAGCGCCGTGTGATTTTGATTTTTTTAGTTATTTGTGTTATGTCACATGCAAGATGCAATCTTTGCTACTTATCAAGAATTTAAATTTACGATGTCAAAGTTTGAATTTTGAGCTTGTTGAACAAGTAAGCTACTGCATCATTTTTGCTATGTAATTTTGGAGCTTTTTGTTAGATACTTGTTAAGCTTGGAATTTTATGTATCATTGACTTGTGAATACTCCTGGTGATTGAGAAGCTCAAGGATTAAGCTGTTCATGGCATGTGATTTATGAAACTTACACGTTGATGTGGACCTGAACTTGTGTTTTGTAGTTTAGTGTACATAATTTTATTCCCATTAAAAGGAGTTTGACATTGATAGGTTGAAATGCAATAGATTTTGATCGTTTGATATGATTTATCCATTCAGGTTCACATTCAATTAAGATGATTTCTCAGTGATATTGAGTAGTTGACATCATTGCTAGGACAATGTTGAATTTTATTTTTTATTTATCATAGCAAGCATTTATAACGACACTGCTGTGACCCCAGTTATTGATACTTTCTCATCACAACTATCACTGAATTGCCCTTTAGGTTGAGGCTGCCTATGACATGTTGCTTATGCGAAGCTTGACTCAACGTCGAGCTGGGAAAGTTGTGGATAGTAGCATTCGGTATGCAGATGTTAATCCGGTGGGCACATGGGGAATGGGATCAATGCCTCAGTGGATGCAGACAACTTTGAAGAAGTCGACTGTTTCAGTAGAAACACCATCAACTGGAGATTTGGGCATTCAAGCTGGTGTATATGGAGCTTTGATGGTTTTAACTTATGTTAATGGTGCCTCTACTTCAGCTCTTGGGTCTTATGCTGGGGCTGATGTTCCTGGCCTGATCTTAGCGAGCAGTTTTGGGGCTTCCTTGTACTTCATGACCAAAAAGAATGTTAAGCTAGGTAATGAGCTTTCTGCTGTTTAGAGGTTCCCACATCTGTTGTTTAGAGGTTCCCACATCTGTTTGTTCTTGTTCAAAGGAGCTTCTTCTCTAGAAGTCTGAGCTTTTGCTTCTTTTGGTTGAATTTTCATTAGTTGGTGATTGAGTCATTTTACAGTAGTAGTTTACATGGTTCTTTAAATTAGTGAATATTGCAGTTGCTTATTTAGGTTTGTTCTTTGACATGACTTAATAGTAATAAGGAGAAGAAATGGGAAGAATCATCAAAGTGGAAAAAGGGTGCAGGGTGTTAAAACAGGGAGCATTTTTTATTCTTGGACTTAATAGAATGAGCTTATGATGTTTAGAAGAAAATTCTCTAGGGTGTTTGAGATTGTGCGCTCTTTGGCTTTTCCTTTGGGGATAGAATGCAGGGTGGGAAGGGGATTGGCCAAAAACATGGGAATATGGCCAAATAATATTTTGTTTTTGGAAAAAGAGATATTTCTTCCATAAGCTAATCATACACACTTGCAATGTTATTCAAGGTGGTTCTACCAGCTGTGTAAGTCCTAGAATTGCTTATTTGGGTTGGTTCTACATCTTATAGAACACAGCCCTTTTACAGCCCTGTTTCTATCATATTTTAGTAAAAAGAAAGTATTATATGATGATGATGCATACTGAAGGACAAATATTATAAAAATACTGTGAGGTTCAACATGGACTTCTTCAATTTCAGGAGCTACTATCCATTTTTAGTGATTTGGTTTGACTTTAGGTGTTACCATGGGCTATGCTTCTTATTGTTTCTATATCTGTTTTATTAGATTTCCTTCCCTTTATAATTTGGTTTTCTAGTTGGATGTAGTAGAATGCTTAATTTCGATGTTGTTTACACTGATGGCTATATCTATCTTGCATAGTCTGTTAAAAGTTGTGTCATGGTGTGGCCCCCTTCATCTCTTTCTGAGCTAGAATATCTTCTTCATCCACCACTTAAGAAAACAGTGAAGCAAGTGAAATGGCTTTGTATAGAACAGCAACATAATGGCAGAAATGAATCTAGCTGTAAAACTGACAAGGATTATATCACTGTTTGTGATCAATATTGGTTAAATAATATTGATAATAATAATTGTATATAATAACTAGTGATAATAAACAAGATAGCAATAAAGCAGTTGAACGATGCCAATACTTCAAATTGTTTAGGTTCTAACAGCTGCAATTTCCTTTTTGCTTGTACTTATGTGGAAGCATCCAGACTGATTCTTCTATTTCGTCTATGCAGGGAAAGCCACTGTAATAACTACAGGGGGACTTGTGGCTGGTGCAGTGGTGGGCTCGGCAGTGGAGAACTGGTTGCAGGTAGACATCGTACCATTTCTAGGCATACATTCACCTGCTGCTGTAGTTAGTGAATTTATTCTATTCTCTCAGTTCTTGGTTTCCCTGTTCTTGCGATAGAGCAAAGAGAAAATTTGTGATTGTAGCTTGAATTGTAAACCTGTAATTATTCCTTTGCATGATCATAGCCTAGCTTTTTGAGCAAGGGTGTCTAAAGGGCCGGCCTAGCTCGCAAAAACTAATCCCATGTGGGTTTGCGGGTTAGATCAAACCTAGTCCGCTTAAATAAGTAAGCCGGCATGGCGCATTAGTTCGAGTCATAATAGACCTCGTCTGTGGGTCTATGCTAGTTATTAAAAAATAATAACATTTAATGACCAAATATTATGGGGCTCTACCTCTTAGCCCGGCATGAGCCCACAATGGGTTGAGCTTTACTGTACAGGCTGGCTCAGCAAGGCCCTTTTGACACCTCTATTTTGAGCCTACCTCTTTGATACCTCGATTTTTGAGGATGTGTATCATTCCATATAGCACAAAACTACTATAGAATGTAGTGAAACCTAATATTATTTTACAATAACTGGTACATCTTGTCATGTTCTCGCCTGAGGATTCCATCTCTTATAATTTCACTGGTCGGAGTGGGAAATGCATCCCTTTTCACTGGTTTGTTTTATTTCCAAAACCTGACCATACTTTTAAGTTGGATGTGCTATCACACCGTAAAAGTGAGGTTCACTGGGGCAAAAAAAAATGATGCCATACTTGTTGCATGAACCAAACGAAGTCTAACAGAGAAAAGCATGCTTCAAGAACATTTCTGGCTTGCTATCTATCTTAGAAGAAGCATGAAGAGACAGCCTTGCCGATCTTTTTCCTTGCCTACAAGTAACATTGCCTTGATCACTACCTTATGCTACCCAAATAATAGCCCATTTTCATTATCAGGCAATATATAAAGGAATCCATTGCCAAATAACAAATGGGAATCCCCTGCTCAGGCACTGAAATTTATAAATACTTACAACAGAAGGTTACCCATTTAGTTTCCTTCACACTGCCTGGCCGGCCAACAGGCCAAGAATGAGCTGATGCAGGAATATACAATGTCTCGTAAACAAAATTTTGGGCAACCGTTAAAAGCAAACAATTAGCAGTAATTAAAAAGAAATCCTACAGTAGCTATAGATAAATCTGCCTCAGCGAGATGCTTCGACTTCAAACAGTATACAAACACGCTACCAATCTATAAAGCCCTTTCTCCAGTACATGCTATCAATTGCTGCCATTTTCGTCATCATGTCAGCCGTCAATATATGACTGCTTCCCGTCTTTTCCGGCTCTCTCATCGTAAGTGAGAAGGTCGTTATACATCTTTAGAGAAGCCTGGGAGAATTCTACTAATGACCCAAAAACTGTAGAAAACCCAGTCTGAATTCCATTCAATGTGATCCTTTGTGTTTCTGACATACGGTTTTGGTGTTTCTCCTTCTCAGCTTCCAGTTTCCTCCTGAACACGTCCAATTGATCCTTCTTCTCTGTCAAGTTCTCATTTTGATGGTGCATTGTCTCTTCCTCCAAATTCAGTTCCATGATCTTCGACTCTAGGAACCTGGTCTCTGTTTTCTGGAATGCCAAAGTCCTTCTATCCAGCTCTTTTGCAATACTATCAACTTTCCTCTTTTGATGCTGTTCGTCACCCTGCCCATGCCACAACGCCCTCATCCCCTTTGAAAAGCTTTTTAGTGCCAAGGATACCGACTTATCTGGTAATTTATCCATGGAAGCTAACCAATTGTGGCAGATAACAAGCAAAGGTGGTCCATCAAGTCGATATGGTGCAGGTGAGTTGCTCCGACTCCTAGAACAGAATTCAACTTCAGGAACAAGGAATTTGGTTAACCAAGTGTGTAGAGCTTCAACATAACCTTTCTGTGCGGTGAGATATCCTGTAAAGCATGCATGCCAATTTAGAAGCTCAGCCTCAAGCTGAAGTGTGGCTAGCCGGTGAGAGTCATTGCAGAATTTCCCATATGTTGGACATGCTAAAGTTTTCACTTCAGAAATAATCTTGTTCTGGGTTTCATGGCAATCCATCATAATCTTCCAAGTTTGCGTTTGGCTGTGTAAATAAAAATGAAATTTGTAAGAAAAGAGAGAGAGGTGGGGAGGAGGAGAGAATTTAAGAATGTCAGTCGATATGCAATCATTTTGGTTCAAGAGGTTGAATTACTTACCCTTTCAACAGTTCAACAACTTGAGGCTGTAATTCTTCTTCTCTGATTTTTTCAATTCTCTCTGATATAGATTCAGCACTCCGAATTGCAACCAAGATCTGAGCATATAAATCTTTTACAGCTGCTCGAGTTTTGTGCATGAAGAGTTCATTATCCCCTCTGACATCCTGGTTTCTAAATCGTGCACATTTTCTCTCATAGATTTTCCGCATATCATCTCCGGCCTGAAGCAAGGTAACAAGTCAAATGCCATAATGATATCAGTAAAAAGAAACTATCTGCCTTTAATTGATTCACATCTTCAATCTTTAGTTGAATTATTCAACACTAAACATCCCGAAAGTTGCAGAGATTACTCCCATTACAAATCATAATTGAACATGGGATGAGGACAGTATCATAAATATTTACCTTAACTTGTTCATACAGCTTAGTCTCCCAGGCGTACAACCGATCTAATGTTGAAGTATGGCTACCAGAATCCATCACCCCACATTCATCAAAGAGAGTATTGTTGAACTCTTTCCATGTTAAAGAATTCTTGGAACTGGATACTACAAGGCTCTTACATGATGAAGGCTTGGACAAAGTGGAACGGTGCCATGTAATAGCTTGTTGCATGAGTTTTGTAGAGTTCTCTGCAGCAAATGAGACAAGTTACAGAATGTTTTTTGCAAGACAAATACTGATGTCTGCTCTACTGTAACACAATGCAAGTGAGCAGAATTAGAAATATTATGCAAACAAGAGACAAAATAAAAGAATGATTCATTGCATGGTGTAATCATAAAAAATGGCGAAATTGAATTCTAGACCCACTTTTGTAGAAGTAGGGAATATTTGAAAAGAACCATCAGCTTTATTAGTTTTGTTTTTATCATTTCTCATGAAAAAGTAGAAATTCAGCTAAAATCTAGGTACAGCTAGAACCCACAGAAATAATTAAGATAGAGCTTAGGACTAAGGAAATCCTAATAAGGGCCAACCTAGAATTTCTGTCGTTCATAAATAATCTACTTCAGCCGCAAAGAATAGCAAGCAAGTCTTCAGTGAATTGCTTATAAGCTATTTTATAACCTAGTTCTGAATACACAAATCATGCTAGAAACTAAGAGACAATGCTACCAATGGATTCTTCTAAAAGACATAAATGCTACCCAACAGAGATAACAAAACAGCCCCACAAAATGAAATCTTTTCTAAAGAGTAGAGGAAACAAGTACTGGAACAAGAAAAAGACAACCCCAAGCCAACAGCAAAAGAATAAGCAAAAATAATTGGAGGATATTCATCCTTTACAGCATACGTTTAGAGAGCACAAAAGAGTGATCTTTGGAAGTCTGCATAATTTCACAACATAAAAGGAAGAAGATTCACAACGCAAATAAGAGAAGGTTCTCCATTTTAAACAAGGATAACAGAAGATTCACAACAGTAGATCTTGTCAAATATGCAATGCATCTGAAACTAAGCTTGGCGTAGAGATAGCATAAGAAATAATGAAGAACAAAGATCAAGATTCAAGTCAATGTTTAAGCGAGGTTGTAGATTATTCAAGAAAATTGCGACTTGAAATAAGATACATGCGCATACATGCATATTTAGATGTTAAACATAAAAAATCCAGAAAAATAATGGATAAAAATGATACTGACCTTTTATTCCCTCCACATTAGATAGCAAATGAATTTTTTTAACCTCTAGCATCCTGGAAACATCTTTGCCAGAATCATAGGCCCTGATAAAATGATCCTCGATATCCTTCAATGCTTCAAGTAGTTCTCTTCCTTTTTCTGGGTTATCAACAACTGTGAGTCCTTTTGGCTCTTCCTGGCTCACATTTATTCCAGCCACTACTTCTACAGCACCGGATTCAGTATTCTTCTCAGGTTCTTTGTGAACTATTTCTTCAGCCATCACACCTTTTTTCTCTTCTTCATCTCTTTCTCCTTCCTCTTCTAGATCTGGAATCCCTTCCTCTTCTCTCACAGCTCTCAGCTCATCATCAGAAATCCTTTTGTAACCGCTTATAACCTCTGGTCTTGCAACATCAAATGGGTTGAAGAAATCCCACCCAAAATCTCTTTGTGGTGATGGCATAGATGATGGCATTTGCGGTGGCATTTGCATGTAATTATAGTACATACAAGTCTGCTCTTCCGTAAATACTTGTTCTCTAAACACGTATTCTTCTTGTTCTCTAAACACTCGTTCTCTGAACACGTATTCTTCTTTAATCTCTTCTTCTTCATCACAAGAATCTGAAGTTGAAGAATCAGATGATTCACAAACAATGGTTTCGTGTTTAGGTTCTGTTGACCTTTGTTCAAGAAACAGCGGATTGTTTATCACAGTTTGGTCAGTGTTTGGTGGTGTTGAAGGAGAAGCAGGCGAGAAAGAAATGAGATATGGTGAAGCAGGTGAAGAATGTCTGGCAACAAACAGCTTAATGGCCGCAGCTACAGCAAACAAAGCTTGACAGTATTTACAATGTGCGTCTGATAAAGCATCTCTTCTCTCTACTGCTAACTTCAGATGGCGTTTTCTTTCTCTACAAATGGCTACAACTTCTGCTTCCTGGAGTTTAGAAGCAACACAACCCATATCTCCTGTTGCTAGCTGAATGTGTTCTCTAAAGTGAGAAAGATGGATTTTTGGAGGAATCGGAGTATTCTTTTGCGGTAAAAAGAAAGTGGGTTTGTGTCAAAATGTGGAATGCTTGACATTCAACAAGAGGATTTTAAAGACGTTGGGAAGGAAATATAGCTTTTTGAGAAGTTATACAGCAACCCATTACCTAGCTTGGTAAAGAAAGAAGCCTTTCCGCAAAGAATGAGTCTCGAGAAATACTTTCAGAACTACCCAAATCGTCTCTCTTACTCACGCAAACAGTAGCCATCGAAGAGTTCCTTCTTTCTCTCTTTACAACTCAAAAACTACAGCTGGTTCGAGTTGAGCTCTTCAAACAGAGAACGCGGGGAGAGAAGAAGAAGATGACAGCAGGTAGGGGCTCGAGACAGGGAGAGAAAAAAAACAAGAGTGTTTTGTACAGTATGCAACACAGAGTTGGCGTAAAACAAGAGCAACAGCAGTACATTGTCTGAATTTCTCTCTTTGCTCTCTCACTCTGAAATTCGAGCTTGAAAACATAAAAAATAAAGGAAGAAAAAGCAGTGATAAAATTAGTAGGAAATATCTTTTGGGAAAAGACAAACCGGCAATGAACAGAGTTGCGAGTTAAAAAAGAAGTCAAACAGTGTAATAATACTAACCACAATAATAAATAACTGCGTAAAAAAGATGGTGACCGTACACACGGCTCTGCGGATAAAAGGCAGGAAAAGAGAGACTTGTTTATTTGCCTCGTCTCTGGTGGCTTTCATGCCTTGTTAATTTTATTATTGTTGCATACTTGTAACGATGGAAATATGTCATGATGGAAGTATAATTGTGCTGCTTAGGCTTGCTTAACATTGTTGAGCTTTTGCCGTTGTTTCTAAATATGTAATGACTGCCATTTTCTTTGCTACATGCTGTGGATCAACTGTTGTTGTTGCTTTCTTAATATGCACAGACTGCCGTTATGGTGTGCGGCATGCTATGAATCAATCTAACTCGTATCCTTTGTTGCCACTCTACAACTGAGATTTCGGCATATAGCATCAGATTTTACAAGGATTTCTACATCTTTCTTGCTTAAACTATTAAAGAAATTGATTTTCACCACACATTAAAGTAAAAAACTAGTTCAACTTCACGGACAAACGCAACTCCTCCAGCTTTGCTCCAACCTCAATCTCAAAGTACATTTTGTCTAAAGCAAGTACGAGTCCACCAACTAGTGAAAATGCTAATAAATTTGCTACCAAGTAGATTCCTTTCTCCTATCCATTCTATGGTGGCAAAGAAGTGAAGAGTTGAATGAAAGTGCTTTGCGCCTATAAAAGTACTGAGTCTTTTGTCATCTATTTTTCAAAAAACAGAAACAAAATTGCTTTTTTATACTTTATGAAAACCCATTACGCAAAAGTTAACAATGCCCATGTTGTATAAAGTGATTATACAGCAACAAGATACAATCAACGTACGCTAACCAATCCTACAAAGCAAATGTAATTCATATTTATAATGGGTCAAGCTTGGGTGGGTTTTGTGGCAAATTTCGAAAACTATGCATCCCAAACAAAACAGATAAAAATAATTAATGACACCCAATTTGGGTTTTGGGTTTTGGGTGGGTCATCAATGTCAAGGAGTCAGTCCCTACTGTTTTTGCATATTTTATAATACAAGTTATTCTCTTTCTGTTGAACCTTAGTCTCCTAAAGCACAGTTGTGGCAATTGGCATGGAAAACTGAGCCAATTTTTAAGGGTAAAACTTAGGAGGTTATTCAATTGAAAATAAAAAATGAAACATACCATTGCCTGCCATTGTGGTTGTGGGTTAATGACAATATGCCCGACAAAAGTCTCAGAAAAAAAATTTACTTTTTTCTTCTCCCTTGGAAATCCCCACTTCCTCTATTTCCAATATTCAATTTCAAATTATATTAGTTTTATAGTTTGAACAATTGTTATTAAGACTCAAGACTGTGTTATGGTCTGTGGGTAGATTAGATCAGTCTCATCGCTGTATTATAAGACATGAAACCAGGCTTCTTCTTGTCCCCATCTAGCATTGTCTCATTGAAACAACTAAGTGTTGATAAGAAACATGCATCAACCAGGATTGAATATGTATTCAAATTTGATAACTTGTCTTGAATTGTTATGTTACTGGTCCAACTTTGATTTGTTATTTCCTTTGGTCGGGATATTTCGCACACGGAAGACAGTTCATTCCTTCAAACGGAAGACAGATTCTTAGATTTTGACTTTCAATCCTTCACAAGAAAAATATTTGCAGAAACCAAAGAAACATAGGATGAGATTTTCGTCAGCATGATTAAAAAAAACAAACCATCTCTGCCCATAAAAAGGTTGCCTGAAACCACTACAGAATCTTATTTTCCTCCATGTTAGCACCAGTTGAAGTTCAAAATCAGCAACCAAACAAGCAGAAAGAGGAACATTTTTAAGCTGTATACTGTACAACCTTGAATGTTGAAGTGAAGATGCAAAAAATAAGGGGAACATGTGATGAAACAGAGTAGAAAACTGTCCCCAAATGCAGTAACTATAATAACTGTCCATTGATACTCCTCTTCAGAAACGTTCTTTTGGTAGGTTTTGTGGGCACAAGTATTGGGTAAACGGTTACAGTGCACATTAAAGAATTGAAGGCTTGCTTTCTTTTTATCTCTCCCGGAAGCTCCTGGTATTCACACCAGGAATGATATAACAAATGGAAACATGAGACTCAGATACTCTTTATCAGGTACTGCCGGCTTCTGCTGGCGCAGTGCAAGGAGCCAATGTGTAGGACGGCAAGTGGATTCCACCCCCTCTAACTGATATGCTTGGCGACTTGACTGAGCTAGCCCTACTCACGAGATTTGAGTCAAGGAACACGACTATTACCGTGATGTCATCATGGAAATGCCGGCGAACACCACGGTCAATTTTCTTCAGGTCAGAATATCTCATTTCCCTCTTCTTTGCTGCTTCTTGCAGAGCAACTTTCACCAGCCTTTTTGCACTTCCCTGCATGAATGTTAATGCAAGGAAATGAGTTTTCATCCCAAGTTTTTCTTTGTATGCTTCATATAGTGTATAAGTTGGCTTTTATTCTGTATCTGTTCAATGAATAAGGCTACATTGGACATTGTCAATGAAGACTGCAATGGCACGGGCAAAAATCTTTCACATGCAGAGAAATTTTAAATTCTTCACTAGAACATAATGTAAATACCACAGTGGCCCCAGTTCAATGGATGGATTTGGATATTCAAACACCACATAAACAAATTGGAGAGCTTGTGCATGACAAAATACAACAAATCATCACATAAAATGGAAAGGAACAATATTATTTTTAAATTTTGGAGCTTCTTAAGACCATCAAAGACCCAAAGTTGCCAAGTACCGTCAGTGAAGACAATTTAAAAGGGGCTCAAACAATAACGTGGTTACACCAAGAGGGGCTGTAAAAGTTATTGGCATAAACCATATGCCGGTTCTTTTGTGTTCTTCCTTTCTTCTTCTCACCATAAGTTTGTGCGACAACAAGACACATACAATAATGAGAATGATTTAAGAGTACTCAAAATCTCGAAATCAAATCCCCTTAACCAAAAGACTCCAAACTATTTGCCAGCATCAAACAAATGAGCTCATGGCTGCCTCAAAAATATGCAATAAATCAAGCTAGAAAAAAGAGTGTTTTGATCTCAACACAACCGACAATAAAACTCATGAACAATTTGAACTTCAGGATCCACTAGCATGAGCCAACAAAAACAAGACTTTCTAAAAACGAATTTTGCTGCAAAATATTATATTTAGCATAGAATTACGAAGCTTACACTGTGTGGATGATTTTGAACTATATTGACCGCTTCCTCATTGCTTAGGTGCTCCCAGAGCCCATCAGATGCAAATATAATAAATTGATCAGTGTGGTTGCAGCTGGTGCACCGAAATTGATGGATCTGCACTCAATATAGGCCTTTTTAGAGGTTCACGGAGGCGAAACTTAGCAATTAATGGCTCCTTGTTGAACTCAGCCTTTTTAAGATACACATCACCGATCGATCTCGAAACCTGAAATGTCAAAGATTCTTACCATTAGCAAAAAGGTCAGGAGTGAAGATGCACCAGGAAAAAGCATACAAAAAGAATACTAAATTACATCTGATAAAAAGTAATAATAAAAGAAAAGAGAAACAAATCTGTGTAGAATATGGACGTTAAATCCTGATTTGTATTTGTTTAACATTCAGTAATTACTGATCAAAAATTTATCTGTCAAGGCTAGCTTCCCTTTTAATTTATGATTATGTCATCACTACTTTGACAAGAGAGAACCCCACATAATACAATCCCATCATTGTACACAGTAATTCTCTATCACCTTTATTTACTACCTTATATTCTACATTTCTTGAGCTGATAAAACTCAAAAATTTCACATTTTATGAAGACTATATATTCCTAATTCCTTTACCTTGCTACCATTGGCACCTTGGATATAGCAGGAAAGTGGAAATATAAAAACATTCCAAATGATCTTCAACAGTTGAGGTTAAGCAAGCTACCGGTATAGAAACTCAACAACCATCATTTTACTGAATAGTTTTGAGCTCTTAAAGACCACAACCCAGAAGTATCACAAACTCTAGAAGATTTGAAACATATAGAAACAGAGAAGTCATGACAGTAACCATTTTCTGCACAGAGAATAACTTACCTGTATAAGGCCCTTTACACGCCAAACGTTATGCTTTAAAACTACTATTTTCGAGTCATCAGGGTGCAACGATTGCAGCTCCTCTCTCACTGACTCTATACAGGCGTTGTGCTCTGCTGACAGTTGAACGGCTGGCACTTCCCCAGTTGCTTTCACAGCTCTCCCCAATACAGCACGGGAATCACCAAGGTTGGCAATATAAAGTGTTCCATTACAAATAACACCAACCAGGCAGCATGATCCAACTGCTGCAATTTGAGGTTTTATAAGCCACTGCTTAGCAACAAGAGACATAAAACCTTCTTCCGTTGCTTGATATGCTTTCCAAATAACATCCGCTGACATTGACTGTTGCTCGGTAGTAAACCCTGAACATAACAATAAAAAATTGGATCATAAAATGTCAGAAACTTGTAATAGATCTCCACTGCAAAAGATCACCAGGGAAAGCATATATTATCCACAAATATGAAATCAAACTAAAAGTAATAACTAACAACTAAATTAAGTTCAAGAACTTTCTCTGATTCATGTAAACAATTTTTAATCTTGCAAAAACTTAACAATATTAATCCATGTCTTCCGTTCTGTTCTATCTACAGCCAGTCCTCCATTAGGTACCTTATTTCCTCAACCCTCTCATAAACCGAACAAAGATGATTATGGAGAAATTTGAAGTTGAAGTCACTTACTCTTGAGATGTTGAAAGAGGTGATTATTAATATAGCGTGATGTCTCAGGTCCTCCATGCCCATCATAAATACCCACAAAGGTACCATATGGCCCGGATTCCTGAGAGCTCAAACTCCCTGACTCAACCTGACTTTGATCCTCGAGTAAATTGTTGGCCTGAACTACAGCCATTGAGAATTCACCATTTACATGGTCTCCACTATCTTTGTACCACAACAGCCCATCTTGGCGACCACCGGATTCTGAATTTGAGTGAACATATCGATCGAACCTTGGCCGAAAGCAGGCCCTCAAAAAGTTCATCAACTCCGATAACATCCCTCATCTCATCCAGAGAACCCTCGGAAATCTCCACATCTAATAACTACTCGAAAACAACACCGACCAAAATATTCCAGCTGCTCAAATATATGTTTTTCTACTTCTCAAAAACACTGCAAAGCAACAACAGCAAATACACAAAATTTGTTCTTGCACAATAAGGATTCAAGCTGACTATACTCAAGCAATAGCAACAACAACTAAAGTGCATAGAAAGTACCAATGTTATATTGGAAACTAACAGATCAAAGAAATGATGTAAGGAAGACGCCTTCTCCGTTATAAATTACAACAGAACAGAGGGAATTCTCCTTAAAATAGAAGCAACCAATTACCAAAACACGGCCGCTGAAAATGAAAAACTCAACCCATACAATAAACAGGAACTTTGAAAAAGATAAAAAGGGTCAAGCCCCACTTTTTCTCTTTAAATATCAAAACTATTAGGATATTCAGAAGGTCTACCATTTCACATTGAATTCCAGAAATTCCCACAAATTAATTAATTTCAAAACTTTAAACTTATTGAACCACTAAAAAAAAGGCTTACCCTGTCGTTTGACTACTTTTACAAAGTCGATGGACAAGAGGAGGATCTACGAGGAGAAAATTTCATGTGTATATCATAAAAGCATAAGATCTATGGATCAATCAAATCAAGAGAGAAAAACTGAAACTGGGTTTAGTTTGTTTTTGGGTTCTCTCTCAACTGATGAGTGAAGATGATGAAATTATTCAACACCACCACAAAGGAGGTTCTTTTTTCTTGGCTAGAAGAGAAATCTTTCTGCAAAATCCAAAGACTAGAAACTCCCCTTTTGTAAACTTAGCAGACAAGACCCATAAAGAAGCAACAATGGAGGAGCTTGAAGCCAGCAAAGCAGAGGTCCAGTTTTGGGCTCCACACACACTTTGCTCTAATGGTGTAAAAGAGAGAGAAAGTACGGAAATAAAAGAGAGACAGAGGGGAAGAGTCAATGAGATTGAGGTTAAATTTTGGACAGTGACGTTATTGATTGTGTACTGTGTGTCATAACACCGGTATTGCATGAATTAAGGTTCATGTAATCACACGTGGACCAATCAGTAATTGACACAGTAGTTCCTTAGATCGTAATTAGTTGATAAATTAGGTCACAAAAGAATTACTGTGAATGCATAATACTTACAGTAACAATATAATTGAAGGGGCAGTATTTTACTGCTAGAATTATTAGGGATTATTAAAAAAATTGATAATCCCTAATTAGGGGTATTATTAGGGAATGATGAAGGGGGGTTTTACTTTGACCAAAGAAAAGGAAGGAATCCAGGGGAATTTCTGTGGATTTATAGGAAAGATCTTGGAAACTTCTTGAGGTTAGCTTTAGCTTTTACAGTGTCTCAATTTTCTTGCGTGTTTATAACGTGGAGTAGAAATACAAACAGACTGATATCTGTCCATTAAAATTGGAATGGAGGAGGAGCTGCAGGAGAAGGAGAGAAAACCCTAATCATGCATTTTCAGACCACACAAACGTTGTCCCAGTAGTGATCCAATTTTCTTACCTAAATATCTGGCATTGCCCTTTGCCAAATCCTTAGAAGTTTTCGCCACCGAAACTGTTTCTCCCTCTTTTCATATTCTGTAACAAAGTGTGGAAGAATAATACAGGTCTTGATGTTCCCTGATACAAGAATGGGAAATAATGGCTAGTGAAGAATGGAGCAATACAAACATGTCACATAGTCCTTTCATTTTCTTTGCTTTATCCTTAAGGTTTATTCAACTTGTCAACAGCTGAATTTGTGGATCATGATCAAGCTTTTACCCTTTGCCCCTTTTCCGGAGAAGAAAAGAAGAGATGAAGTTAAGAAACTATATGGTAAACCAGTATGACCACATTGAGCTTTGCCTCTAAGCTACTTGAGATGTAGAGAAGGACCACATATATTTTGTATCCAATCAACACGGTTTTCAGTCCTTCATTGTTTTCTCCCATTGATGCACTTTGAGAAAGGAGAAAGTAGTCATTATTCATGGAAGAAAATGTTCGAGATACACAAGAGTTGGATAAGGGGGCGAAGAGGAAAGGAGATATGATTAAGATATGTCCCTTTACCTAACGTTTTCAAAATTAAATGTGACCAACTCAAAATCTGTTGATTAATCAATTGGGGATTTGATGTACTTCTCATTTCTGATCAAAGCTAGGGTTTTGTGTTTGCATCTGCAACCAGAAACTGAAAATGAAAACAGCAAAATGGTGGGGGCAAGAAACAGACCCTCCTATTGGTAGAATTATTGGTATTCTTTGAACTTTGAAGCCTAAACTTGGCCAGAACAGGAAGCAAAAGCCCTACCATTTTCTTTTGGTTTCTGTCATTCTTTAATCCATTCCATATGGTGGGGTCGAATGTAGATAGAGTAGAGGTTGCAAATAATTCCAAATAGGATTATAACATCGGGTTCCCTCTCTGATTCACAAGCTCTAATATTACAAGGATGATATGGGCATTTCAATATTTTACTAGGGGTTTCCTAGGGATCTATTTGACATACATGGAACAATTATTCCATTATTTGTAAAATAATTAAAAAATTAGAGACTTGAATGTTATTGTCTCAATTTCAACCTCCAAATTCCCAAATAAAAAACTATCTTTGCTAATAATTTGGAACTCGGTTTGGTTCCTACAAATTTATTAAATAATTTTGGCAAATGTCGTATCCCAAATAAGGGTTCATGGGTGTTGTGGGTAGAGTGTCACAAATCAGATTAAGAATGCCACAAGTTCAAAACAAGAACCAAGCTTCATAATTGAAGAAGAAGAAGAAGAGAAAGCCTAGAACAAATTGAATGAAAAATGAAACAAATAAATGAAATAATGAAAAGCTTGCGGATCATGTTCTATCTGCCTTATCTCAACAACTTGAGAAAAGAAGCAGACAATTCGGATAGCGTATCTTCAACTCAAATCTAAGAACAAGTCTTGTCTCAGATGAAACACAACGTAATTAGTCTAGGTTCTGATACATTTATGGAAATGGCCCCATTTAGTTATTATTTTGAGAAGAAGAAGTATGCGTATAGTTTTGTTCAATCATTATTATTAAATTGTTAAATTCTGTGTTGTTCTGAATGAAGATTTTTGCAGCATTGGCGGTACCTCCCCTGGAAGAACTTCTCTTGGGCATTCTTGCAAACAGATGGGCTGCATAGATTTTATCTAGGACATTACTTCTCTTCAAGCTTCACTCAAACTTTAATTCAATTTTATCAACTACCCACTTACTTAAATTTGACAACTAAATCAAGTATTTCATTTTCTAAACATATTATTATGCATTTAATATTTCAAATTTAGTACCATAATTATGATATCATTTGGAGTTTTTTTTATATATATATAAATTTGACTAAATTTTAAAAAAGATTTCTAAATTTATTAAAATTCTAGGTGGCTAAAGAAATTTTTCCCAAAAAAACAAATGAGGTAGACAGGTTTTATTTGCGGTCCTAAGGATTAGGGTTGCTATCCCAATTCATTGTCATATTGACTATTGACTTGGAATTGTGAGACTAGCCATGCATCAATAATGCACACAAATATTGCATAATAGAAAGTTAGGTTTTGGGTATTTTCCTTGTGAAATCCCATACTAACTGAAGGTGATGTATGCTGTCATGCATACTGTTTTCAGAAAACAGAAATTTCCATGAGGAAGAACTGCATTGTTTCAAAGACTCTTTGCTTTTTAAAAAACATATTTTTTTTGAGTCAAATTACTTAACATATCGCATGGCACATTGAATATCAGACTTGATCCAGCAGCAAGCACAGATGCCATGAATCTGAGAGTAGGCCTAGCCTTGACTTTTCAAGGATTTGCTTTGCTACTTCAATATTCCATCTCTTTCATGGTCTATAACAGGATAAAGTTTGAACACTACAGCTCTGGTTTAATTTTTATTATTTTTTTCAAAAAATTGAACACAAAAATAAAAAATTTAAATAATATAATTAAAATTAGTGTAATATAAAATAATATATGTGAATATTTTTAAAATTCAATAAAAAAATACGATTCATTTTAAATTATGAAAAAATGATAAAAATTATGTCTAACAATTTACTTTCAGATTTTAATTTTAAAAAATTAAATACACAATGCATTTTAGCATTGTGATTATTATTTGATTAAATTAATTTGTATTTAAATTTTGAACCTTCAAATAGCATAATCAATTTATAAGATTACTATTATAATTTTATAAAATCATATTCTAATTTTGAACCCCCCAACTTAATTGTCAAATCTAACAAACATTCATTCAACTTTCTAAAAGCTAATGGCATGTTAGTCAAAATTTTGATAGAATTAAGCAAAAATGGAGGCTAAATTAGTTGATTATCACATAATAATGGTTAATTATTGCAAGGCGAAAAGTCATTGTCTCAATTTCATATCTCTTTCAAAGTGCCTGGCAATTGTGGGCATGCATGTGTGTATCAAGTGGGAGTGTGTTGCTATCTAAGACTTTGTATATGTCATAGTTCACAACAAAACCCAAATTTGAATTTGATTGGTGATGGGAATGTAAACTACATTGTGGATGGAATCTTATCAAAAAAATTAGGTTAACTTTTACATCATGTTAATCAAATCTTTGATTTTGAAGTATGAATGAAATCAAAATTTTTTTTTCTCTTTAAAGTTAATTTTACACTCTCAAAATTAATATTACGATTATCACACAAATGATTAGAGTATTTAATTAGAATACATTGAATGAAAAAAATATTCAAAATTTTTAATGCTTCTGCTAATTATTTTAAATTTGATATTATTTGTTTTAAATTTTATATTAAAAATATAAAATATATAATATGTATTTTAGTTAAATCTTCGATCGATTGCACAGTGTGAATTGAACTTTTTGTTACTTTTTTTAAACCATAGTATGCATGGGAAAAGGATATATTGTATATTGAAGAGTGTGTCAAATGCCTATTTAGGAAGCAAAGTGAATCTCACCAAGTTGAGAGGGCATATTCAAAGGAGAAATTGCAAAGTAATTCTCATCCTGACATGTCTCATATTGTGGGCTCAATATTTTCCCTCTTGTAATAATAATGTACAATTTTCTATTGCCCATAGGATGCAAGTAGTGGCCAATAACCTTCCAAAGTTTCAAAGACATGGTGCATTTCAATGGAATCATTTAATTTTTGACAATATCATGAACAATGACAATGAAATGCAAGTAAAATACCATCTAAAGAATTACTTAATTGATGGGTATCCATCATCTTCAAAATTTAGACCTATCATTGTTGTTGTAAAGTCATTAGGATTCAATACCAAAATTAGCAAAAATTTTGATAAAAAATGAGAGTCAATTGGACATTTTTACTTGTCGTACAATATAAGATAAGACGTAGAATACAATATTATTTATTATTATAATTTTAATTTTATTTTTGTAATATACGAACATAATTAACATTGAATTTTTTATTACGTTCTTGTTATATTTTATATTTCTACGACCTTGTTTATCTTACTTTTCTATATAAAATTTAAACCTTGAAAGCATCGAAATGCTATTTTTTGGGCTGTAATTTTTATTAATAAAAAGGTGTTCTTTTATCTATTTTAATTAATAAATGAATTTTATATTGAAAATTCTACTTTTATGGGCCCATACATGGGCCTATATATGGGCCAGGTTACATAAAGGCCTTCTTTAAGGTCCAACTAAGTCCATAGGAAATCTAAATAGGTCTTTTTTGTTTTTGCATTGCAATGATTATTTGTTTAACCTATTGTGAGTGTGATCGGAATGTTAGTGCGGTGCAGTTAGAATCTGATTGGGTCTGTGTGATGCAGCTCCAAAACTGGCCCATTTCCATTCCTACTATATCCGCCGTCGCTCTAAACAACCTATTGACGGTCGAAATCCAACGGTCCAAAAAGCATGCTATTGCGTAAGTTGCTACACCGTAAACTTTACCGTCACTTCTTTCATTGAATTCCAAATTACAGAAATGGTTTAACTAGGGTTTTGTTCAGTCAAAAAATTGTTCCAAATTCTATCAAAAGAATGCAACTTTGCTATACAATCAGCTAAAAACATGGCCTTTTGGTGTAGAATCAACCAATCAAGGGTCAAACACTTAACGAATCAATTGAAGAGATGTTACACTCGAATTCCTTCGCTTAACTACAGCGATACGAATACAAAAATTGGGGCAGCAGAGTATCCATTTTGGGGGACTGTTAAAAGGCCAGTTGATATTTGCAACAATGTCAGGTTCTTTGCTGCTTCAGTTCAGGTATCAGTTCAATTCATGAAATTATTTCTGCCTATGTATTCGTTTTCTCTCTATTTTGATCCGTTTTGTTTTGTTTTTGTTTTTTTTCTGAAAAATACATATTTTTTTTATTTTGATCTGGTTTTCCTTATTTAGATTATTTGGGTGTATTCTATAGTTGGCGTTGTGCAATCGAATTCAAACTTTGTTGGTTGGGGCTATTGTTTTCATGTTATTGAATACTCGTGTATTATCCTGATGATATTTTGTGCATTTGTTGTTCTGTGTTATAGTTTCATATGGTAGTGGTGGTTAATAGATTGTTTAATTTCAGGCTCAGCAGAAGAAGGAAGAGAAGGATAGCGGTGGCCCGTGTTTAAATGATCAAATCAAAGCTCAGTTTCTTCGGCTTGTGACAGATGATGGTATGAATATTCGTGTATATCCGCCTTATTGTTTCTCTCAATTTCCATATGTTTGAGACTATGTTTTAAGTTTTCTTAAGCAAAGAGTGTGATATATGATGACTAACGTGAGTCTACAGAAGCTCAATGTAGAGCTAGGATGAAAAGTAGATGATCAGTTTATAGAAGATGTTTTGTAGGGAAGTTATTTATTCTATATGCAGCATTTCTACTATAAATATATCAGTAATTGTGAAACTTTAGTTTAATTTGGCTACATGTGCATGAAAGTAGTGGAAAAATATTGGAAGTTATTGATGATTATGTATGTATGTATGGTATGCAGGGCACAAAGTCGTCTCAAGACATGAAGCACTTGCACTTGCCAGGAAACTCCAACTTGATTTGGTCGAGGTAAATTTTTTAAGGCCGTGGTGATTTTGCTCTTTGAAGGTATCATGCGTCATGTTTTCCTGAGAAAATAATGGTTGCAAGTGAAATTTCTGGATGGTTGGAACAAGTTTGTATTTTTTTATTTTATTTTAATGATGTGGTTGCTTTTGATGATTTATATCACTTCCATTTTCATTGTGTATGAGATCTCATATGATGCTCTTAGATAATTGATGTTATATTAAGTTTAGCTTTCCTTAGGTTCCTAAAAACTCCTAGATGCTTAATGTAGTTGCTTTTACAGGTTCAAAAAAATGCTGACCCTCCTGTCTGTAAAATCATGGACTTCCATAAAGAGAAGTACAAGAAAGAAGTGAAGGAAAAGGATCGTGCAAAAGCCAAGGTAGGGAAATTGTGGATTCTTTGCTCTAATTTTGGTTGCTTTATAGTTGATGCAAATGCTTTGAGCAAGAAATTATACAATGATCTGGATATCGTACTCATTTTCTCAATTGTCAAGAGTTTGTTCTAGTCAGTTTTGATTACATGGGTAATCTAATAATGTGAATTTTGGCAATTATTTTGTATTTTTATTTTTATAAAATGAGGGTGTGTAAGGCAGTTGATTTGGAGGATATCCACTTGTTATGCGGAGAAATTATTATATGTCTATATAAACTTTTATTGAAGATGCTGATTTCAATGCTTGTTGCAGATTCTTATTCTGCAATAGACTTCCTTCTTAAATGTATTGTGAATGATGTAAATTGTATTTCTAAATTTATGGTTTGGGTTGTGAGCTTTAACTTTGGTATCTTAATCTGGTTTCTACCATTTTGCCATTGGTCTAAACAATGAATATAATTTTGATTCCCCTTTCCTGCATAATTTAAGAAATTACGGGGGCAAAAGAAATTGATTACAGGTTCTCTGAAAGAATCAAACATGTATTCACGGCCTCCATTCATTACCTGTTGTTTGACTTTTATGTTATGCTTGTTGAGTGGTGATGATTTTGAGCAGCTTTATTCTTATGCAGTCTGACACAACTTTGAGAAAGGGAGCCTGTAAGGAAGTTAGATTCTCTGGAAAAATTGTAAGTTACTTGAAATATATATTCTTATTTTCTTTTACCCATGCTGTTGGTAACCTGAAATTATGTTGAAGGGAAAACATTGACAGGTATGAATAATTTTGAACTTAAAACCATGTAACATATGTTTGACATCCTCAACCTTTGCATCACAATTAGGAAGCTTGTATGGAAACTGTCCTCAAGAATAATGTAAAAATTGGAAAAGAAACTTAGAATGGAATATATTGTCTGCTTAATAAACAGTGGTGCATTCACACGTAAGATGGAGAAAATATGTTAATTTAACCACTGCTTCTGTTTCAGGAACAAAAAGACTTGAAGATGAAAGCTGATACGGTCAAAAGATTGATGGAGCGCGGTTACCGGGTGAAGGTACTTTATCTTATTCTGTAAAGGACTTTCTGAAGTTAAATGATTACCTATCGTGTAATTTGCTGGTCTTTGGGTGCATTCCATGTTGCACGACATCTCATGTGGGTGATAATGAATTCTCTGTTTTCTGATGTTTTCTTTATTACCCACACACACACACTCATAACGCTTAACATGCTAAAAATTAAGTGCTTATTTTAGTGGATGCATGTATTTTAGTGGATATGTGTCAATTCATGTAAGTTGTGCCCAGTTATGTGTATATGCATGCATAGGCTCACAAAAGTTGTCACATTATGCATGCACTGAAAATTGTGTTGTTTTGCCAAATGTGTTGAGTGTGTATGCCTCCAAAGTCCTCAAATTGAGGTTATTAAAGTTGACTGTATCAGTTCTGAAATTACCTATCTCCTGGTTTTGAACAGTGTATGGCCTTGCCTGTCGGGAAAAAAGAAGAAGCAGAGGACTTGGCAGGATACTTATCTCGCCTCACTGCTTTGGTACTGTCATCTGTCTTCATGTTTCTTTGAGTTACTATACTCCTGAGTTATTGCTTGTTCTTTTTCTTTTTTCTTCAGTCTCTAAACTTTATTATAAACAACTGCAGATTGAGGATATATCTATCATAGAAAGTGGACCACATGTGGAGAGAAAGCAGGCATATGTGATAATCAGGCATGTCAAATTTGGCCCATCAAAGAAAGGTGGTGTAAAAAAATTGAAGGCTGTTGGAGATACAAGTGGAGTCAGTAAGACTGCAACTCACCTGCCGACTATTGACCGATCGGGTGATATTCCTAGCCCTGCATTCTGTGAAAAAGATCATGCAGAATTTGGCTCGGAAAGTGAAGATGAGACACTTGGCATTGAAGTTAACTTGCCTTCATCTCCTTCAAAAGTAATGCAAGATAAAAACAGTGGAATAAACAATGCTGCATGGTTGGTTTCAAACTCAACTGATGATTTCAACAAATTATTCAACCTTGATGATGATACAAAAGGGGTGAAAATAATGAATACTGCATCAGAAAGAGCTCACCATTTTCCAAATTTGGGTGCTTCAAACTTTTCACATCCCAGACCAGTGGTTGGTTTGTCAAGAGCAGACACACTTCAATCTACCCCACGAGAGCGTTCTCCCGTAACTGAAAATAGGTACAAAAGAAGTGAACCACGGAATCAGTTCCCACAAAAATCAATCGATAATCTGGGGCCAGGTGTGAGAGATTCATTGAGGGTAGAACCCCAGTTTTCCTCTCAACGAAGGCAACCACAGCCAAATATGAATGTTTCACCCTCAATGGGAGAAAAGAAGCAAGGTGGGATTGATGCTTCTGTTTCTAGGAATCCAAACTTTCATAATGGCATGCCCTACAAGCAAGAGCCATCTCATTCTGATGTTCCCAATACCCGGAACACCTGGCTATGGAATTTTCAGCAATTCAAAAGCAAATGCCCCTGTAGCACCAGGTGTCACTGCCAGAACTCATAGAAACAATGAAGGAACCCCATCCGATTCTGTTGAGAATCCTGGCACAGCAGGAGTTGGTGCAAATCAAAACATTACCGGTTCAAAATTTGATGGTGGCCAAAGGCCAGGCCTTGATAATGGTGTACAGCGCAAATGGGGAATATTCAGTAAATAGAACCCTAATGCAGTATCCAACAGGAAATACCAAGCAAATTAGGGTTCACCGAACAATGATTCTTCACACTAATATCTGGTGCCAACAGTTTTGGTAAAATTTTCCGTTTATCATTTATGAATCAGTTCTTCAATTGCCATTCATTATCTTCTCTGCCTGGGTGTTCATCCTTAGTTTCAAGGGGCTGAATAATTTTTTTGCAAATATGTTACAATTATTATTTTTCAGATGAGTATTTGCATTTGTACTGATATCCTGTAAAATTAATGACAATTTTGAGGATTTTACTGGAGTTGGTTGATGACCACACTCATCAATAATAAATCTCAGTTTCTTCGTTATGAATCCACTTGCTGGATGTTAATTTTATTTGCTTTGTTCAACTAACTCTAAGACGTTGAGGATTCACAGAATTTATGAGTCATGATTCCCTTTATGAATGTCCATGCAAGCAGGTGGTCTGATGATCAGTTCTATCGCTGTGTGATCATAAAGAAATAATTCATTATGTTAAGTGTACGTGGACAGTAACTACTACCCCGCTATCGAAGAATTCGTTAGTGGTGGGGCCTAAACGGCGTCGTTGCATTGACGTTTGTACTAAAGGGTCCGGGTTTATGACCCGACTCCAACAATCCAACCAGGTTTTCCATACTGTAAAAGAGCGTAACGCTGACGGTATTGGTTCTCTGACTGCCACCCTCGCGAGAGCGCGAGGGAATGTGAAAGCATCAAGTTTTGTCTAAATCTTCGCGTTTTAAGCGCATTTCAGCTCTGGCTTCTTGTCGTTTTGCCTCGTTTCGTTCCGCCACTCGGTTTCGTATCGCTGCCAAACACTCACCCGAGGTTAACATCTCTCCCAATCCTAACAATATGAGTTATGTGATGGAAGTAGAAATGAAGCTATGGATGTGTTGGTGTTTTAAAGTTTGTTTTGTTTTAATTTGTGTCATTTGAAGTTATTCACTTAAGTTGACTCTATGTTTGCTGCGAGCAGTTAAATTTTGCTGGAAATGATTTTTTCAGTTGAAATCTGCTAGATAAATTTTACTGGAAAATGATTTTTTCAGTAGAAAAATGCTAGAGGAAGCTACGTTATTGAGGGAAATTAATAGTGGCATTCGGATTTATGTTTTTACGTCTAGAGCAGTTTTTAATGTTGAAAACTGTGGAATTTTATAGTTTTAGGGAACGGAGCCTCATTGTGTATAGTTGTTTTCTGTCTGAGGAACAGACAAGTAAAGGAGTTTACGCATAAGCTAAAGTGATTTTTACTAGAATGTATGGGTGTTTAATGTCCGAGGAACCGAGGAGTAAAGATGGAGTTTATGCTGAAGCTAAAGTGATTTTTACTAGAATGTTAACTGTACTTTGTGTTGTTGTTTGGGCTGTCGGATTTTACTTTTGTACATCTTGTTAGAATTACTGTTTTTGAGAACATGTTACTTACTTGTTATAGGTTTCAGCAGCAGAGTTTGTTCCTTTAAGTTGCTTGGTCAGATATTATTATAATGGATTTTGATGAGTATGAATACTTGGAGAGAATGGTTGATAATCCTGAATCCCCAGAAAGAAAGGAAGAGGAAAATGGTGATGGAACTGTGAAATCTGAAGATAGAGAATGGAGTCGGAAATCAAGGTGTAATAATGGTGAAAAGGATGATGACTGTGATGATGATGGTCATCGCTCGAAGGCCACTAAATATAGAGATGAGACACATAATCATGATTGTGAGAAAGAAAGTGGCTTATCTCATCACCGCTCACTGTCTAGAGATGTAGGAAGGGATCAACACAGGAGTAGCAGAGAACATAGAGAGAGGGATACAGAGAGGGACAGAGATAGGCAGGAGAGGAATGGGAGGGATAGAGACAGAAAGCGTGGTCGGGATCGGGATCAGGACAGGAGAGAACGGGAGTGTGACAGTGAAGGAGAGAGGGGGAAGGAAAAAGAGAGGAAGAGAGAGAATTTGCATCAAAGTGGGAGTCGGCTGGAAAGGCATCGAAATGATCGAGATCAAAGAGAAAAGAGTCGGGAGAAGGAGTACAGAGAAAAAGAAAAAGAGAGGGAGTTGGGAGATCGAGACAGAGAAGGCAGGTATTCTTATTTTTTCTTTCCTATTTCATCTTCTTATGTATCATTGATGCACAAAGTTTTGATGTTACTGAATTTAACTAGAGAGTTGTGTTTGGGTGGTGTCAAGTGTGTACAATTTGAATTCTTGTCTTCTTCGCATGGTTTCTTTTATGGTTGTCTGCAGGTTGATGTTTTATCTGGAATATCTATAATGATTTGCAGTATGGAAAATTGCAACTAGGAATGTGTTGATTGCATGAGCTTCATGACACAACATACATTATGTTGGAGTTGCTGTAAAAGAGCAGCAGACCAACTTATGACTTCTTTTGTGAAGTCTCTGTAAATTATATGCTTGTTCAGTTGGAAATTTGAATGGTTGAAATGCTTGGATGATCTTAGTTTAAAATTTAATGCAGCTAGTCAAGGATATTATGTGTTTCATTTGACAGAACTTTGTCTACTGTCTTGTAATTTTTCAAGTGTAAAATAGTGCATGTTTTTGTATCATTGCCAAGTTGATAGGAACTTATGTTATTTTTACTTGTATGCTGTGGAAGATGGTACCGCACCGTTTAGGGAGCCTTAACCAAGCATTTTATTTCTTTCTTAGTTATTACTTGCAAAAGGTTACTGGAACTTATTTTTCATTCCTGTGTTCTCTGAGAACTAGATTTAACTTTAGTAACTAATTTTACCTGTACGAGTGTTATCTGCATTTCAGGTAGGCTTCAGAATCTTAACGTACCATTTTCACAAAACCTTTGTAGAAAAAGCAGCTGTTAGGGCTTGAACATGAGCCTCTGGAGTTTCAAAGTTCAATATTGAAACGGCAGCGAAATGGTCTTCCATATAGCATATTTGATAATACATAATGTATGCCTTTCAATCTCGAAGGTCTCCATCTTCATTGTTGTGAACAAACTTTGATTGTGTTGGGCCTCTTCATTTCTATAGTGTTGTTCTGGCCTTTGTATCAATGTCGTGTAGGTAGCTTGAACAGAGAATAGAACCTACCTGGAGGAATTAAGCTTCTAGAACGTGCTGTAGTTGCACTGATTGCTGCTTACAATTACTTTTGGAGGTTTGTTCAAATTAATGTTCTGCCAAGGTCTTTCTATCTGGGGTTTTTGGGATGATTGTCCTTCCTCTGATCTTATATGCAAGGGAACTTTAATCGTGGGAGATAACATTGAACTTGGTATTGTAATTGGTGGGTTTGTTGAATGTCTCATTTATATGATTTATGCTATGATTTTGATTTTTTAAGATATTTTTATCTTCAAGAATACTTTCTCCAATTTTATAGGCAATTAAATTTTAACCACGGGAAATAACAATGAACTTGGAGGTTAATTGCAAGTCTCATTTATAAGAATTATAGCTTATGTTCTTGATTCTTTAAGATACTTTTATCTACTTCTTCTTCTTCATCTTCATTTTTTTGTCAAACTACATTTAGTCAAGAGGCTGTTATTGTCTCTTTTGGCTGAGGGGTGGTTATAGATTTGATGGTTGTCTCCATCCAGTGTTTGTGTGAGCATCTTGTATGACAGAGTGGTTAGGTGGTTATGCGGCGTTGGGGAATGGTTCTCTGCAGTGTTAAACCGGCCTTGATTTAGGGTGTTGGAAACTTTATGACATGAAGTTTTTATTCTGGTTGGGCATCTATGAAGCTTTTTGTTCACATCATCCCAGGTCAATGATTCAAATATATTTCCTAGTTTTATTAGTTGTCTTGCCTTAATCAATCCATTACTTGTAAATCTGGAAGTTGGTTGATGTTCAGTTGTCATGCCTTGTTGTTTATTTGTTTCAGAATGTTGGTAATTAACATTTGTTCATCTTGTTGATTCTGTTTCCAGTCCACAAGGACTCAAGTTCTGGTTTGGATGTGATCTTATCCAATATGAATATAAATCACCTCATATGTACCATAAATATGTTGTGTCCATTTTCCCTCCAACTTTTGGTTACTTAATGGGTTTCATTCTGCTATATATATTTTTAATAGTTGTTCTCAAGTTTCATGCAGTTAATTGTGCTATTTGAACAGTCTTAAAAATTCTGGTTATTGAATATTAGATTCTGGGAACTCGCAGATCTGCAAGAGCAATCTTCAGATGGTCCTTCTGGCATTTGGGCCAGCACAAGAACTCAGGTTATGAGTTTTAAATGTTTCTTCCTAGAATTTAAAGGCTTGCATTGCAAGATTCAGGATTTCAGTGTTGGTGGTTTTGACCAGGGTGGTTATGTCCGTTATGATTTTTGCACTCATCCACCTTTGGAATCAGTTGCTTAATTATATTTATTTTGTTGCAGAAATGCTGGTGAGGGTGTGATGGGCTTTGCTTAAGAGAAGCACTTTATCCTCTGATGCTTGAGGAAAACTCAATGTTTAGTGGCTGTGTGCCAAACCTTTTTCTTTTTGCAGGATAATCTATTACAAGATGTTGTTTGCATTCATGGTGGAAAATGGTCATTAGTGAACCATAGTGCTGTGAATTGATTTTTTTTTCAAGGTTTTTACAGATTTCTTCTTATGCTGGAGTTGGACCATGGAACTGATTGGTAGAGTTTTGGTAGTCACCAATCCTCCAAAGACTATTTATTGTTGAACTCCCTTTTGCATCCAAAGATTCCAGGCATTAATCCACCTGATTATATTCTTTGGTGTTCCCCTTCTAGTGTTTTTTTCTATAAATACTTGAAATACCAAAAGACACTTGTAAATTTTGTCCACTTTATCCTTCTCTCAGTTCTCTCTTTTCCATCAAGAATTTCATTGTTGAAACTATAAAGTCCAAGCCTTTTCTCAATTTCTATCTATAATTTCTGGTTGGTTTGCATATCAGTGTGATTTTTGCATATTTTATCTGTTGCTTATGTCATTATCTTTTGACACATGTAAACTTACTGACAGATATAGTGTGTATTGCAGTCTTTTGTATGATTTGATAATCAAACCATTATTGGTGGATGTTAGCTTTTGAATGGTGAACTGGTCACTTATTTTGTGTTTGGTGTGAATTCTGAGAATATACTAACTTTTTCCGGAATAAAAGATTTTAACAGGTTCCAAAATAATGCAATTAGGTCCTTTGTTACAGCCATCTTTACAACTTGATGATGACATATTACTTTTTAGAGTATGTTGTTTCTAATAGGACCAAGTCCGTTGTTGGATTCTATACTTATCTATTTAGTCTCTGTGTCCACATTTTCCATAATGCAACATTGTTCTACAGGTTGATTGTTATCAGTTTTTTAGATGACAGTTTCTTTGTTTCACCTTATGCATTCACATTAACTCTGTGTAGTTCCCTGCAGGACTATGTTCCACAGGTTTGGCCTTTTTCCTCATAGTGGAGAAATGTTTGATGTTGGTTGGGGATACCTTTTATTTTTTGATTTTATTATCTAAGGAAGATATCAGAAATGTGTTTCATTTAGGAAGAAAAACATTTTTTTTAAGCTATTGCTATTTGACAGCCCTTGTCTATTGTCTAGATTATAATAAAATTTTTAACTGACAAGTTTTCTCTGTTTATGCTATTTGATCACCATCTATTTCATTATGTGTAGACGACATAAAGAGAAAAAGGAAGATGCTGTGGAGCCAGAGGTTGACCCTGAACGGGATCAGAGGACAGTATTTGCATATCAGGTAACAAAATGCTATTGGTGTAAGCATTACATTGTGTACAGTTTCCTATTGACTTGGTTTCTTTTGCCGGCTGACCAATAATTTTGGTGACACTTGACAGATTTGTTTGAAGGCTAATGAAAGAGATGTCTATGAGTTTTTCTCAAGGGCTGGCAAGGTTAGTTTTTGTTTGTTGCAGTTAGATGCTTAACTTGTTATTTGCAACCTTTCTCATGGATTAATATTACCATTCCTTTTATGTTTATATATTATTAGATTGGGTAGATCTCTCTCAAAAAATATAAATATCAAGAAAGAAGTTATTTTTATTATATCTTCTTTAAGGTTGGCACTACTACATTTCTTATCTCTTATCTTTCCAACACTTCTGTGTTACAACATTCAGGTGCGAGATGTACGCCTCATAATGGACCGTAATTCAAGGCGATCCAAAGGGGTTGGGTAAGTTCTACATTCTGTTGCATGGTAATTTAGTTTTACCTACATATATTATTATATCCATACTGACTGAAAATGATTTGAAAAAACAGTCTGACTTGCCTCGTAACTTAACTATGTGTGCTCATATCTGCTGCCTTAACAGAAATGTGAGAGGACACTGGACCATAGTTTTGCAAACTAGATATCATGTTGTGTTCATCCATTTATGTAAACTATCCAAACCAAAAGTGAGGCATTTAGCACTTTTAATTATCTATCGATTAAAAAATATGTACTTAGGAATTGTCTAGAAGATAAATTTACCCTCTGGTTGAGCAAACTTCATTTAGACAAACTATTACAACAATATTGATGAGTGTAGAGGCTAGGAATATATCTCAACATGTCAAGTCTAACTACTTGAAAATTCTTGTTGACTGTAAAATGGTACTTTAAATATTGTCTGATTTGGGCTGCAGCTTCTCTTGCTTTTTCTGTTCAAGCTAATTTTAATGCTTTTTTCTCATTTCTCATTTCTCATTTAAGTTATAATTTGAAGTATGATGCTTGTAGAATCTTTATACTAAGAAGCCTGGATAGACAAAATGTCATTACAAAATATTGTTAGTGTAATCCCTTTTGTTGTGTTGAGTTATTTGAGGTTTGCTATGTTGGCCAAATATTATGATAATACTTTTTCCTCCCCTTTATTGCATGTGCAAGAATAGACAATGAGTCTTATGACATGTTGATTTTATATTGTCTTGCTCTTTGTTTACAAGCATGTGGATGTGTTTATATGTGTGTGGACTTGTGTTTTATAAATGTTATAGATTATATCACTGTTTGTGGTTGCAGGTATGTTGAGTTTTATGATGTAATGTCTGTCCCTATGGCAATAGCACTCTCTGGGCAGCCTCTTCTTGGTCAACCAGTGATGGTTAAACCATCAGAAGCTGAAAAAAATCTCGTTCAGCCAACCACTTCTGTGGTTGGAGCATCAGGTGGACTCATTGGTCCCTATTCAGGGGGAGCCCGAAGACTGTACGTTGGCAATCTCCACTTTAACATGACAGAAGATCAACTTCGTCAAGTAATTAATTCTAGTTTTTACTTTTACCAGTGGAAAGTGCAATACTTTTTGTATGACACTGACTCAGAGTTTAGACTAAACTTTTTAAATTAGAGTTTGAGGTTGGTGTATTGGTATAAACATGGTTCATCTTATCTTTTGTCTAATTGTATGTTATATGTGCTTTGATGAATACTCAGGTTTTTGAACCATTTGGTACTGTTGAGCTTGTACAACTGCCTGTAGATGTAACTGGACATTGCAAAGGTTTTGGTTTTGTTCAGGTGAGTCTTGCAACGTCTAATGCTTTTTGTGGTTGCCTGAAAATTTAATTGTGGTTTATCCATCCTTAAGAATGTGCAGTGTATTCAATAGTGAAGTGAAATGTAATTCATATGTAACTTGTAATTTAGTTATAGCCTTATAGGTTCTAACTTGTGTAAGAAAGCATGCTGTTTCTTAATGTATTAGGACTTTTGATTTTTATATTACTTGAATAACCTTCTTGAAATTGCTGGTTAATTGATTAAGTTGCTTAATTGCAGTTTGCACGCTTTGATGATGCAAGGAATGCTTTGAATTTGAATGGACAACTGGAGATTGCTGGCCGGGTGATTAAGGTAATGTGGCCGCAATCTGTTTTTTCTGTATGTGCATGCCTATGTGCACTAATGTTGGTTGCTGTTGTTTCATCTCCTTTCACCAACATGGTTTCTGTTCCATTTTGAGTTTTACTGCCTCAAACTTGTAAGTTTATATAACTCCAAATCCGTGTAATTAGCGATTAATTGAAATTTTCAATTCAGTTGGATGTGAATATAAAGTTATGGTGAAATTCCACTTTTTTCCTAGGCTTTTACAGCTAGACACATGCAGTATGTAGCTGTATTAAAACGTATGGAAAACACACTGCATTTAGCTTGTGGTTTTCCAAGTTATTTGATTTGTTAATAAGACTTGTCAAATGGCTGGCAGTGATACTTGTTTTTTACACGGCGTGACTCTGTGTGTCATGAATCAATTAGTACTTGAAAATTTTCTTTTTATTCTTTTTCAAGGGTTGCTTGTTGATTACTGGAAAATTGTTTGATGTTTTCATGGTTCTACTGGTCCAGGATGGAATAATCCAACATGTAGTTGTTTGGGTGAACTTTAATGGGTTGCACATTGATCATGCCTTTCTAGTGTTCTTTTATTTTTTTCAATTACATATAACAATTCTATGCAAGTGTCTGGATTGAAACTGATGCCCAGTAGATGGACTTGGGAAGCTATTAGTGCTGAATGTGATCCTGATTCCATCTTGATTTTATTTCTCTCATATGATATCTGGCTGGATAGGTCATATATGGTTACAGTATTCTAAAATGGCTGTGATGAAAATCGGTTTCATGGATCTTCCAACTTGTAGCATTATCTTTATGTGATTTTGTTTAGGTGTCAGCCGTTACTGATCAAAGTGAAGTGCAAGATGTTGGGGCTAATACTGGGGATTTTGATGAGGAAGAAGGTGGTGGTCTGGTTAGTAATACATTCTTTACCTTTTTATCCATTTACATGAAGAGAAAACCTTCTGCAATTATGAAAATTTAAAGTCAAAAGAAGAAAGAGAAGTCCTCGCAATTGTTTGTAACTATTCTGGACCACTATTTTATACCTGGTTTTTCTTTGGCTTGTTCTTTTATACTGTCACGTAGTTGACTTTTATTTTATTGTATCTTGGGCTCAAGTTTAATTATATCTTTATTTGTTTGCTTCCATCCTCACCATTAGTGGCTGGTCATTTTGTCTTCTATTCATTTTTTAAATTTTGATTGTTAGAATGCTTGGTTTTCTCATCTTAAGGAATGTGTAATTTTTTATATTTATATTGCATGTGCCTGGGCTTCACTTCTTTGTTTACCCCTCCTTTATAATTTAAGTTTCTTTTTTTCCCAGATAATAAAAAAGTAGTCACAGTATGCAATTTATTTATATTTTAATTAAATCCAGTTAGGTGTGGATTTCACGTGAATGAATATCTGGTCAAGTTAACATAATATTCTTACAATTTGCAGTCTCTAAATGCATGTTCTCGAGCATCACTTATGCAGAAGTTGGATCGCAGTGGCAGTGCTACAATGTATGCCCCTGCAAAGCTTGTTTTATTCTTTTTGCAGTTTCTGTTACTGAAATTTGCTTTCTTTTCTTTAGTATCACTGGTTCTATAGGCATCACTACTGTCAATAGCACTGGTATTGCTGTATCGACAGCACCAATTCTTGGAGCTGCATCTGCAGTTTCTGCTCTTGCTCCTCTTGTACAGAGTTCTGTTCCTACTCTTCCTGGACAACTTGGCACAGGCCTTCAAGTTTCCAATGATAGCATTCTTGCTTTTGATACTATTGGTGTCCCAAGTGAATGTTTACTGTTGAAGAATATGTTTGATCCCTGCAATGAGGTCAGTGTACCTTATTTTTCAGGTAGTTTAATTTTTGCATCTCTACCTATGGTTTCAAATTAACGTATGAATCTTTGGCAGACGTACGAAGACTTTGATGTGGATATCAAAGAAGATGTTGAAGTGGAATGTTCAAAGTTCGGAAAATTGAAGCATGTATTTGTTGAGAAGTGCGTTTGGTTTTCTTGCTCATGTTGTTATTTTATGTTCTTAACCAATGATAAAGGGCTTCAAATATCACATTATGAACCTTGCAATTTCAATGCAGTGTAGTGAGCACAATCTAGCTACACTGCAATGCAGTTTTAACCTACACGACATTGCCATGTATCTGCAATGCGGTGATTCTTCTAGTTTTGGCATGTTCCTGATGTAGTCTAAAATGTCACACAGAGAAAGCATGCTAGTTTCTGACAAGTTAAAAAGATGATGTAGTGTAAGATCAAATTAGCACCCAAAAGACCACGTATTAAACTTGTATGAAGTTCTGCCTTATCAGTCTCTGTTTCTAATCCCTAACCACTTACATCTTCCTGTTCTTTGATAAACAGGAATAGTGCTGGCTTTGTGTATTTGCGATTTGAAAATACTCAAGCTGCAATAGCTGCACAGCGTGCTCTACATGGACGATGGTTTGCTGGGAAGATGATCACTGCATCATACATGGTAATAAAACATTTTGCAAGGCTATACTTTATTTACTTTACCTTTGCTAAGACTCTAGATTGTTAAAAGAAATAATAAAAAATCTTTCCGTGTTTTTAGGTGCCCAAGACATACGAGGATAAATTTGCCGATAGCATATAAGATTTTGGAACAATAAGCATTCCGTGTGCTGCTATTATACTTAACTGATGTTTACATGAGGATATTTTTTTGCATAAAAGTTTTAGTAACTTGTAGTAGTAACTATTTCAATCATTTTGTTTTTGCAAGGCAATTATTGCGCCATTTAATAATTTTTTGGTGTATTAATACCCAAATATAAGTTGGAATTGTGACTTAAGAATTTCTACAGGGAATTGTGGATTCCTTCTTCTGAAAGCGCTATTTATAATAATACCAACACTTGATAGCATTTAATTATACTGTTGAAGAAATATTGAGAATTTCCGTTCTAAATATTTAAACTCTGAAGAATTGGCTCCTAAGAAACTGCACTTCTGCTTCAAATCAAGTTGCATTCACCACATGAACTTATGCTTGGAGGGCATTGATGCTGTTGGCATTGCTAACTAACTTCGACCCGAGTGTCTACCAGTCCATAAGGTACTTTAATGTCGACTGTCTATTTATTGAAATGGAGATACATGCCAAAACCCAATTGGGAATCTGTGAAATTTCCAATATGCTGCCAGAAAACCAACATTTCACTTGTAAACTTGGTGTAAAGGTAGAACTAAGAAATTTGCCAATGAGAGGAGATGGAGAAGTTTTCAGCTAATCAGCACAGCTTATGTTGTTGGCTTTATACAACAAAGTGGTGGGAAGATAATGAATTCTCTTTATATCTAGGTTGTTTGTTGATGAAGTTAGCTATTTTGATTGCAGGAAGCTCATCATTTATTGAACTAGTCATTGTTGAGCATGAAAACGCCACTTCTGCATCTTTAAGCCTATGTTTCTTGTCAATATATTTCTTGAAAATGCAGGGTTTGTTATGATATTTATGGATATGGTTACCTTCTTTTTCTTTAAAAAGAACTTTTTAAAAAACTATTTTTAAGTATTTTATATATATATATATTATTTATTATTTTTTAAATTTCTTATTGATATATTTTAAATACTACTTAATATTTTAATTTTTTATTTTAAATTTTATAAAAACTGTTTTAAATCTAACACACAAACCTTTTTTGAGGATAAAGATAGTCTTGTGTATCATAGCTAAGTCTGAAAATATAATAAAAATGCAATTGCTGTGTTGTCAATGTGCTAGAATACATGTGGACAAACATTGTAGATGAAGCCTAGAATCACAGAATGTAGATACTCTCCATTGAAGATCAGTAATTAGGACCTCTTGGACCTTTACATATTCATATCCAGTTTTTGCCATGATTGAGCCAACTGAGGCAATTGAAAAACATAAAGAGGAATTCTATGCACTCCTACAGAAAAAAAAACAGTCAATACAAAGAACATAGAAGCCAAGTAATGCACCATTTTTCTTCCTGAACACTTAATGACATCCATAGGTGAAGCAGCATCAAAAGACTTCCTTAAACCATCCCTCCCTCCCTAGACTCCTGCAAAAGCCACAGCTTTATACACAACCAGTCATTTTGAACCCACAGAGACAAAAATTATAAAATCATAACTCAGTTCTAAAAATAGAGATTACACAATATACCTTTTTAAGGTTAACAACTTCGGTTTCTAAATTAGGATTGATGACGTTTCAATATGAATTTCCTCTGAATAGACTAATGTGAAAGAACTAGAATAGTTAGTCATTCTAATCATGCAATGCCAAAATATAACCATTCAGAATGAATGCATGTTCTTACCTTAGTAAAGTACCATGATATTTTGAGAGATTTTGCATGAGAGAGCCTTTCTACCATTCTTACCATGTCAGAAGCTTGCTCTTGCATCTCATCTTCTGTTTGTTGATGAACTACTGACTGTAACATATGAATTTGGACCTTTTCAAGAACAGCGCATTCATCTATGCCCGACAGTAGAAGATGCATTCCACTGAAGTTGAAGGATTTGAGTCTTGGAGCAGATATCACAAGCTTCATTTCTTCTGGGTATCGATACTTGAAACTAGACATGGTTAAGTTAACAAGCAACGGAGCAGATATATTAAAGACCTTCCAGTAAACATTGCAGCATCCACTAAGGTTAGGTTCTCTAGATTCAAGCAACTCGAAAATATATCGCATTTGTTATCACCAATCAGAACCAGATTCTACAGAGATGCAAAGTTGTCAACGATGCATGGTGAAATGCATTTGTGATGCTGATATTGAACAGTCTGAGAGTCCTCAGAGTATGAAATTCAGAGGAGTGTACAGGCAGAACTTCAGAATTTATTTCAAGCTCTTCAACATTCTTTGACTTTGCATAGTTTAGGATTCTCTGTGCTGCAGCTGAGTCCCTTTCACCTCTGCTACAAAACCTCAGTTTACACAGATTGAAGAGCCAGCGCTTACACAAGACACGGCGTACAAACTTCCCAAATTTAATCAAGACTGTGGATTTGTGTCCAATGCCACTTCCATTTCTTGGATAGAACGCAGGTCTGCACAGCATATGTGGTTTCCATCAGTGAGAGAATGTGATAGATTATAGGATTTGGTAGATTGCTGAGACGATCACAATACATTTCATCAATGATTTTGGCTCTCTTTCTGGCATTTTCCTGATCCTCCATGCTTTATCTGTTTGGTGTTCTGTGTCATTTTGTTATGTCCTCCCAAGTCAGCTGATACACGTTCAGGCTTCTTCCTCTCACTGATTTCGATACTTCTCTTTATAATATCAAGAGTTCCAAGATAGGACGTCAAGCGTCAAAATCTATTCAAATAAAGAAAATTAAAATGAAGGGCTGCAAATGGACAACTTCTAATTAGCTGCTTTGCATTAATGCTTGGAATATGTACAGTCCTAACTGTAATGAATTAGTGGTAGTTCATCGGCTGTGCTCACAGTTGAGGCTCCAGAATGCAGCAAATTTGAAGCGGTATAAAGCTTGAATGTGGATGTAAATGGAAAATCAACTCGAATCTATTTGAATACATGCGTGATACATCCTATGTACTAACAAACAATTAAATATCCACGGTAACGTCCAGTTTCAGAACTTAAAATATTGGTAATTGGCATGTCATTCCAGTGCAAGTCATGGACTTTTAAAGTAAACTAGAAACAAACTAGAGTTGTCACTATCTTAACAATTTTTGCCCAAAATTTAATAGATTTAATAATTTAACCCAACTAACACAAATTTGCTTAGTTAAATCTTCAACAAGCTCAGTTAACTTATTTAACACAAAAAGAAGCAATGAAAAACAAGAATTAATAATCTAAGATTGGGATCACATTCACAATCTTCACCTTGATTCAAATCCTAGCAGTTAAATGAACTTTCAAATCATGCAGAACCTAGCTATATCACTCATTTTCATCCTCTATGCTCAGCAGACTCAGCAAGTGGCAATGTTCAGACTTGTTACTTGAGAGATTACTTTAGTTAGCAAATCAGCTGGATTATCAGAAGTATGAACGCTCAACACCTTCGCATCTTCTCTTGCTATCACATCCCTGAAATAATGCAGCCTCACATCTCCTATTATTTGAATAACATTCACAGGAAGATCTGCCATTGGGGCATATTCAGATTTCAAGTGCAGTCACGGCTTGGAGCCCAAATTCATGCAGTTTGTTGGTGAAGGTGTTCCATCTGGTTTCCTCCCTTGTGATGATCAGACTGTTCATTGGTTATTCACTTGGACTCCCACCAGCCAAGGTAATGGTGAGCTAGTTGCAGAAGTAATTTGAAGTAAAATTTCATAGCTAACTTGGTAAAAAGTTATATTTGATTACTGCTAAATTTGTTTTTTTTTCTCACGTTGTCGTCGCTAAAACTTAATTCCTTGTAGATGATTAAGAGCTAGAAGATAACCCAGCTAAGTTGAAACAATTAGTGTTATCAAGTAAATGCTGTTGTAGAAAACATTCTACTGGACAGGTATCGTCACATCTACGATACAGGCAGCCATGGGAGTTGCTGTGGGGAAATATCAGCAAAGACAATTTTTGTGTAGCTGGAGATGTACTACAACCCATGAAACCACACCTCGTCCAAGGTGGCTGTGCAGCCTTGGAAGATGGCATTTTTTATGCCGATGCATCGTGGAAGCCATAAAAGCTAAAGAGGGAGTAGGAGAAGAAGATGAAGAACTTAATGAGAGGATTGAAATGGGATTGAAAAGAGTTTCCAAACAGAGGAGAGGGAGAAGCTTTGAACTTGTGGTGGTTGGTTCTATACAACAAAGTGAAGGAAAGACAATTAAAGAACTTGATGTGCCTGACCCTGCACCAACCAAGGACAATTACAAGTAGTCCATCACAGCCCAAATTTTACAACAAATCCAACAGTCTTTGTCTTGTTTTCAGCTTTTTTGTGTGCCACCTAACAGGAATCAAGCTGCAGTATTAGGTGCCTCATTTTTGCTTAATAGAAATGTTTGCCCTTGATTCTCCTTAATCTGCTCTTTTGTCTTCTTGTAAAAACCTGGTAACTTGTTCATCAAGATACAATTGTTTATATGTAGCCTCTCATTCCCTGGAATGGGGAGACGAATGAAGAAAACATACACAGAAAAACACAAGAAAAACATGTCCTCCTTTTGTTCTGTTTTCTTAAGTAAGCCAATGAATTTCCTTACAGGTAAAACCTTGTCTGGATTCCTTGCTTGATTGTAGACCAAGAAGGCTGATTTCCATCGTGGAAAGCTCAACATCTCTTGAATTCAAACAACTTCTGACCATTGTCAGAGAAAATGAACAGCAGTGCTGCTTGATTGAGAGACCATATGGCTCATCCATGTCTTTCTTTGAAAATACAGTTGTTTTGTTGGGTATATTCTTCATACTTATTCCTGTACATGCATAGAAAATTATATAACATCAAAATGCTAACCGATATGCAAACATTAACAAGAAATCATTTTCTTTCATAAACAAACTTCTCATCTCCAAATTATGGTTTAAAACTTTGAAAACAAAATCTTGTCTGGCTCCATGATTTAGAGTTGCATGGTAACTCCAGCAATCTTCGATTAGAGCATATGTAATGGCTGCCATCGTTAAGAATCACTGTTGGTCACCCTCATCTAACCTCTTATGGCTTTGTTCCACTCCATTATCCCTCTGACCCAGGAATTCCGTAGCAAGATCACTCTAGCTACAACTCAAATTTACAGCAAAAAGGAAGCCAAAAATATCATTCACGTCTAGAAAACCCTCAGGCGGATTATATTATTGAAAGAATTCAGAGTTGAAAATATCATGGAAGCAATTGAAGAAGTTGCGATTGTGCGGCCTGGCATTGCTGGCGTGACGGCGTCTTCAGGACTCCGCAGGGATTAGGTTGAGTATGAATATGCAGTATTTGCAGTTATTTCAAACCCAGTAAGTGGTGTTGCTGGACTGCAGGCTGGGAATCAGAAGCTTAGTATTGGAATTGTCAGCGAATCTGGGGGTCACAGGATTGGCATTTACAACGTAGAGTGACTCAGGGAGAGCCTTGGATGTTGCTGCCATCGGAGATTTACTTCACCAACAACATCAAAAGCTCCAAAGGTAAAGCTATGTATGAAGAACACAAATGCCTCCTGGGATATTGTGAAAGTAATAAATATGACACCATAATAGAAATTTCCTACCTGCAATGCTCCCAATCCTCAATTGATAACTTTTTAATATATCATTTCTGCAGAATTTTCTAGCAAATATATAACAATGTGTGTAACCATAGTATTTGGTGTTGATCGGTCGTGATGGAGTGAGCTCAACTGTGGCGAAGAAGCCAACATTCTTAGGAAGATCTACCATGAGGGGCTATTTAGATTTTAAGGCAGTCATGGTTTTGAGTCTAAATTCCTGCAGCTCTTTGGCAAAAGTCTAGGATCTGGCTTCACCCCTTGCGATGATCAGACTGCTTATTGGCTTTCCCCGATGTCAATGAATTCCTCTTCAATGAAATATAAGTAGATCAGTGTTGAAAAAGTTTTAGACGGGGCACTGTTATCACATCATTACATATGTTGTAACATAACCATTCAGTATAGAAATATTTATTTATTAAATATAAAAAAATTACTAATAAATTATATTTTTAATTAATATAATAAAAAAATTGATTGGATACTTTTGTTATTCTTACTATGTCACTCTATACTCACACGTAAACGATGTTAAGTTGAAGCAATTTGTGTTGAGAAAGCACATGCATTGCCTTATCAAGTAAAGGCTGCTGGAGAAAAACACTCCATCGGCAGCATTATATCATTGAGTCTACCACACAGGCAGCCACGGGAGTTGCTGTGGGGAAATATAAGCAATGGAAATGTCTGTGTAGCCTCGGAAGATGTATCGTCGAAGCCTTCAGGACTAAAGATGGAGATGGAGAAGAAGATGAAGAATTTAAATAGAGGATTGAAATGGGATTGAAAAGATTTGCCAAAGAGAGGAGATTGCGGAGCTTGGAGCTCATCAGCACAGCTTATGTGGTTGGTTGTATACAACAAAGTGAAGGAAAGACAACGAATTTCCTGAGAGATGAAATCTTGTCTGGATTTCTTGCTGGATCCTAGACTTAGAAGGCTGACTTCGACTGTGGGAAGCTCTCCATTTCTTGAATTCAGACAACTTCTGACACATTGTCTGAGAAAATGATTACCAGAACTGCTTGTTTTTAGTTGTAGCCTCGAGCATGTACAGGTACCTTGCAGGGTTATTTTCGTCCATTCGTGTTTGATTTGACCACAAATAAGACAAATGAGTCAGCTTTCAAAATATGTGTTCATCGTCTCGAAACGACAGCGTTTAAGCCCAATGGTCGGGCTATATTATACTCCACCAAACCGACGTCGCATTTCTCTTTTCCTCTGACTTGCAGAGAAGGAAACCAACCAGTCTGATTGATACCCTAGCCAGGGAGCTAGCGATCTTCAGATCTTCGAAGTCAGTTTGCTAAAGTTTTAGTCTTCATCCAAAATTATTAATTTTCTGTGACAGTTCACTGAATAAGATGACTCAAGACGTCGAGATGAAAGAGAACCCTTCCAATTCCCTCTCCTCCGCTTCTCCTTCCACCCTCCACCGTACGATCTGCCGACTTTATGCAAATATGCATTTTTTTAATTTTGCATTTAATCTGTTTTACGAAATCATTATATCATTTTTGTTCAGATTTGAAGGAGATAGCTTCATTGATTGAGACGGGCGCACATGCGCGGGAAGTGCGTAGGATAATGCGGGCGGTGAGGTTGACGATGGCTCTGAGACGAAAACTCAAGGCGTCGGTGATCTCAGCTTTCCTCAATTTCGTGCTGACTCCGGGATCCGAGGCGTACAGTCGCTTGCTCTCGTTTATTCCTAAGGTAACTTCGTAATTCTTCCCGCTTTTGGTGGGTTTTATTCAAAATTAAAATTTGTGCGTTTGAAATTGCGGTGATAGGAGGATGAGCATGAAATGGAAATTGATACAGCGTCGTCTGGGACTCAAGCCCCTGTGAAACACTCTTTGCCGGAGTTAGAGATATACTGCTACTTGCTTGTGCTAATATTTTTGATTGATAAGAAGAAATACAATGAGGTATAGCAGATGATTTTTCTTTTTCTTTTTTGGTTTCTGTTGACAGACATATGTTATTTTGATGCATTATGATGATTTTAGGCTAAAGCTTGTTCATCAGCAAGCATTGCCCGGTTGAAGAACGTGAATCGTAGAACTGTTGATGTCCTAGCTGCCAGACTCTACTTCTATTACTCTCTTTGCTATGAACTCACCGGCAATCTTGCTGAAATCAGAGGGTGAGTTATGTGTTAACATAATAATGTATTGATCTTGAGATAAGCAGAACTCAGAATGAAGCACAATATTAGAGGTTTGCAATTTGGACTAATTTGATTGTTCATTTATGCAACAGGAATCTCCTTGCCCTGCACCGAATTTCAACATTGCGCCATGACGAGCTGGGTCAGGTAATTTATGGTTATCAAAGAAATTCTGTTGATATTGCTTGTGTCTTATAGTTTGATAAAACTGCTGAGTATTTACAATTGATAACAACTATGATGTAGGAAACACTTCTCAACCTGCTACTTCGCAACTACCTCCATTACAACTTATATGATCAAGCTGAGAAGCTGAGGTCAAAAGCCCCTCAATTTGAAGCTCACTCAAACCAGCAGGCAACTCTTAATTTTCGTTATCTTTTTCCTTTTGTGGCTTTCTTTCACTGAGATTACGCTCTCTCTCCTCTAAGATGTGTTTGTGTTGAAATTACTTTAGGCTTTTTGTATAATGGTAAAAGTTAGGTTATTATGGTGCTTGTTAACTTTTTGTTAATGTTGAACAGTTATTTTGTAGTGAATTTGTTTTTTTTTAAGGAAATGCTAGTGCGAGGAACATGATATGAATCCTGAAAAGAAATGCATGCTTTCTTACTTTTCCTCTTACAATTTAGCTGATGCTTGCTTGTTGTGGATGATCATTGGTCCCTCTGGAAACAATAGACTGAGCTTTAGTTATCACCCTTCGTATACCAGCACTAACTATTCTCTCGTGCAGTGGTGTCGGTACCTCTTTTACTTGGGAAAGATTAGGACAATTCAGTTGGAATACACGGATGCAAAAGAATCCCTCCTTCAAGCTGCTCGGAAAGCCCCTGTTGCAGCCCTTGGTTTTCGAGTTCAATGCAACAAGTGGGTAATTATTGTCAGATTACTGCTAGGAGAAATTCCAGAGAGGACTGTTTTTATGCAGGAAGGCATGGAGAAGGCTTTGAGCCCATATTTTGAGCTTACAAATGTGAGTTTTGGTTTCTCAGTTTCTCAAACTTGAGTCATTGAATTTAATGAGAACAAGGTTTAATAAAAGTCTGATTCATAATCTTACTCCATTGGACTATAAAACTAGCAATCTCCATGACCTGCTGAACCTTGATTAGAAGATTGTTGTCTTTCTTCTCCCCAATTGATGGCCTCGCATAATTAAGTCTACCACTCACTAGTTCTATTAATGTATTTTAATCCACATGAATCACTATTTCAGGCTGTCCGCATTGGAGATTTGGAGCTCTTTAAGTTTGTTGCTGAGAAGTTCTCAAGCACTTTCAGTTCAGACAGAACCAATAATTTGATTGTTAGGCTGCGGCACAATGTCATAAGGACTGGGCTGCGGAACATCAGCATCTCTTATTCTCGCATCTCGCTGGCTGATGTTGCCAAGAAGCTGAGATTGGACTCTGCTAATCCTATTGCTGATGCTGAGAGTATCGTTGCCAAGGCAATCCGAGATGGTGCAATTGATGCAACAGTTGATCATGGAAATGGATGGATGGTATCAAAGGAGACAGGAGACATCTACTCGACAAATGAACCTCAACTTGCCTTCAATTCAAGGATTGCTTTCTGCCTCAATATGCATAATGAGGCAGTGCGGGCACTTCGTTTCCCCCCAAATTCACACAAGGAGAAAGAAAGTGCTGAGAAGAGGAGGGAGAGACAACAGCAGGAACAAGAGCTTGCAAAACACATTGCTGAGGAGGATGATGATGAGTTTTGATTCAAGTAGTAATCTGCAAGAGCATCTGCTTGCAGCACGGAATGTTTTCATCAAGTTCTGCATCTTACTCGGATATATTCCAGTTAAAGCATTCTGATTTTAATCTTCCAGTTGATCTCGTTTCTAGTTCATGTCTTAGGTCTTCTTTGTAAAACTTGAGTAACCGCCACATTACTATTTTGAAACTAATTTCTGGATTGCTCTGCCTTAATTGTATTCCTCAGTTTCATTATGTGATCATTCGATTCACTTATCATGCTTATATCATTTTACAATGGACAAATATGGGATAATAACTGCACGGGGGGAAGATTTCATTAAAGAAGTTTTACACAAACGCATGTTTTCCAAGCATTATCTTTCATTCTTTGTGGCAAATGATGATTGCAGGCAATGCCTATGAAATCATATATTGCTGATGATATATCCATAAATTTGTTGGAGCTGAGTGAGTATCGTTGTGTTATCAAAATTCAGTAAGCAGTGTATTTCAGTGACATTTTTCTTACAAATTCAAAAAACTGTAAGATATTGGTACCCCAAGGACTTGAGCAGGGAAGAAATACCTTTCTCTTTGTATTTCGAGACTATCATGATGGCTATGGCATGGACACACGATGTAATAAAAAAGCATACCAAGAAATATTGCACTGCTACCAGGAAAAGGAAGACAAGAAATAACACAAGCACTTGCTTTGTATTTGGTGCATGTAAGGTTCCAAGTCCCTTCAAAAAGGTCATTAAATGATACAAAGTCTGTTAAATTCCTAAGTAAGCAGAGAAAAGAACAAAAAGTAATGAATACAAATATTGGAAGATCCGACATCCAACAGGTTTAACCTTACACCAGCAGTAATTAGGTGGCTGAACTCAACCCAAACGACTTGACTATGGTGCTTACTTTTTCTGCGAAAGTTCTGGAGGTTATCTTTTTACCTGGAACGTGAAATGGGTTTGAAACTGCATCAACATACACCGCATGGAACCTCCTGAAAAACTATACAATAATGAAGAAACATAAGAGCAAGAACAAGTCAGATCCCATACATTCAAACTCCTCATTCTTCTTTTTCATGTTTTCAAACCTTTCAAGGCTTTTCCTTAATTACTGTTACAAGAAAACTAAGATCCTAGACTGCCATTCTCATTTTATTTACAAACGAATGAAAAAGAGGTAGCAACAACACTAAATTACAATCTGCAGTTGAACACAAGAAAATTTAAAACAACTTATATCAACACTGTCTGGCGCATGACATTGGACCAAACAGAAGAAACAAGCACCCAGCAGTTGTAATTAATTTGAAGGCAGGAAAATCTACAGATTATATGAAATGCAGCCAAGCTAATACGATCATTTTGGACCAAGAAGATTCTCAATTACATGTAAAGAGCAAACATCGCTATTTAAAGGATATGATCCAAATAAATTACAAAGTTTTCAACTATGGGCAAAAGATAACCAAATGCATGAGATCTAACTAAACATTAAGATAGATCAAGAAATCAGATAAGATATAGCACATCTTGGAAGCTGAGCATCTAATGTGTTAAATTGAATAAAGCCAAGTTTGCTTTTACACAAGTTATTTCCAAAGTATCAAGTTCATGTTTTGGTCGGCTAACCATAAAGGAAGTAGGATCATAATTGCTGTTTCTAAATAAAACCAATCTCACACCACGGATATCTTTAATGTAAGTAGTTCAATAATAAATTTATCTGAAAAGCTCAAAATAAAGCAACATCTGCTGTAGGTAGACATGGCAGTTGGTTCCACACTCCTGCTAGTATATGGAAAATTTAAATGTAAACAATAAAACTTAAATTTAAATGTAAACAATAAAACTTACATTTCGCACATCTGCATCTCTGACATCTAAATCTGTGGTCACTAGGATAAACTTCACCTTTGTGTTAGTCAAATAGCCATACCTGAAGAAAATCAAAATGTACATAATTACCACCTGGGCATACAATAATATGTTTGTAGTACAACCAAAAATAACTTCTTACACTTTATAGTTCTCAGTTGGGTAGAGCAGACCCAAGAAAGTTTCATTCAGAGTTGGCCCAGATTTCTTGGGATTGTTAACTGTACACAATCATATTTACAATTAGCATCAAACGATTGAGATTCCAATTTTAAATAAGCACGCGAAGCTCCCTGATCTACTCTAGAACCACTTTTACAACAATAGTGAACTGAAGCAACAAATCAACGATAAAAACTCAGCACTATCTGCAATTATGATTCTATCTAGCCCATCTCTTAACATCTTGCAAAAACCCTGAACCGGGCCACAAATCGTTCAAACTCAAACGAATTGAAAATGACCCAAATGATAAAATATAAAAAAGATTAAAAAAAAACCCAGTTCATCTTACTCCAAAACAAATATTTAGGTCAAACTTTAGAAAGATCACATCCACATGACATTCTCCTATCAAATCATCCAAAATTTTCCTCATCTACATAACTTCCTATACATATAAAGGTAAGTAGTTAACATACCACGCTCGTCGACGACGTCGAGGGAGCAGTGAACGATGTGATGGAGTTTGAGGGCGTCATCGGTCTCCGTGAAGCTCTGTATGTAGAGTGGATTATTCTAAAAAATGAATTGAAACAAAAAAAAATCAGATTTCTCTCCACTGTTAAAAGAAGTATGAAGTTATTCAAATGAATGTGCACCTGATGCCCAACAACGGCGACGCACACGATCATCTTCCCGACTTCAATTCAATGGAGAAACTGATACCCGAGCAAACTGAGAACAAATAAGAGTGTCAATAATAACAGATGGAAAATATTTGGGAAATTTCCCAAATAAGGGGTCTACGTTCTATTTTTGAGTTATATTTCCTTCTATTTGTTATTATATTAAATATTTAAGGGTCTAATTGTTATTATCCCATAACGTATAAACTGATAACTATTTATAAAAAATTTCCCGTATTTTGGTTTAACAAGGATAAAATTGTAAACTTATATAATATTTATTTAAAAATATTAATTAAATAGAGTAAAATTTTAAACAAAAAAATTTTAAAAAATAATATTTGCTTTCTACTCTTCACACTCTACCGTCGAAATAATAATTAAATTTATTATTGCAAACTAATTACACATAAAATATAAAATATTTTCTTATGTAATGAAATAAAAAATTAATATTAAAATTTTTTTTTATTAATAAATATAAATTATAAATTTAAAAAAACACGACAACGAATAATATTTCAAAATAGAAATAATTTTGATACAAATTTTATATTATAATTTTATAAAATTTATATTATTATAAAAAAAAGGGAATATATCAATTATTCCTTGTGACCAAAGGCTACCATTTCCCATAAGAAAGCATCCTATTTCTTTGCTTTTAACTAGAGCTTTTCAATTCACAAGATTTCCTAATTTCAAAAATCAGGATCACCATCCATCTTGGTCAAATCTTGTTCTAGTCAGCAAATCAAACGGTTGAGATAAATCACCAAATTCTTGGATGCTTACGCCACGTCATTATTCACAAAGCAAGGGTAAATAAGTCCGAACGAAACAAATTTTAACAACCTTAAATTACAATAATGCCCCGAAAGCGCCTCGAAATTACACTTGCACCTCTTCTATTTCTTTCGTGCCATTAGCGTTATATTCTCTCCTTGAACGGCCGTCTAAAACAAAACAGACACCCAATAGCATTTCTTCCATTCGAGAAAGAAGGAAGAACAATAAGACTACTCTGTTAATTATTCACAGTTTTTGGTTTGAGAGGTAAGCTGAGGGATCACTCTGCAATCCCGCGATTAAATACCGTTCAATTAGCTGAGAACGATTTCGTTTCATATGTTTTTGAGACTTAATGTTATTTTAATATCGTTTTTTTCGAGGATTTGAGCTGGGGTTTGTGTGGGATTAATTGAACGATGATTTTTTCCTGGTTCATTTCAGCTGGTTTAATCATTTTTTTTAAATTATTTTTGTATTCTTTTGTATGTTCTCTGTATTGATGTTTTGGTCTTGTGTCAATGTTATGGTATTGTCATTGTGATTCTGGTTAGCGTTTGTCAATGCGTGTATGTGGATGGATGGTTTCCTTTTTTCAAAAAAAAATTAGTGGGGTTTTTTATTTGTTATTGTTTTTAGCTTAACTGGTTTGACAAAATGTATCTGTTGTAATGAGCTAGAAGATTAGCTAGAACAATCGTTGGACACGAATGTTTATGTGAATTCCATTGATATAATCATTTCATTTGATGTAGTGGGTAATTTGGATTTTATTTCCTTATTGAGTGATTCTTGAAGTTCATTTTAATTGCTGAGAAACCAGAGAAAAGTAGGTTAACTGTAAATGCTGGTTGCTTATATGGGTTTCCCGATATTGTGATTGATTGGGCCAGATTAAGATGAATATTTGGGGTTTGCATGATTTAGGGGCCATTGCTTGGTGTAATGTTGAAGTATTGGATTGGAGCGCAGCTGCAGGTTCTAGATGCTAGGTTTCAAGTCTGGAGAACCGCCACTTTATGCAAAAATGTATCAAAGGATAGGACTGTATCCAAAACAACCCTCCCAGAGTCCAGCTCTGGTGGGATCAGCATTGGTTAATGACCTGATGAAAACAAGTTTCCATAGATTTTCAGTAAAGATATTAGTGTAAATTCATATAGTGTTAAAACTTAATAAAGACAATGATAGGGAATAGAATAGTATTGCGCATTGACATATTTGTTATTCTTTAATTGAATGATAAGATTCCAAATAATAGTCTTAACATTATTTAATTTTTTTTATTTAGATGGAGACTGAGCAATGTGGCACTACTTCCAACGCTGATGAGCCTACAACAAGTGTGTATGATAATACTTCCTTGGCTCATGATGATTCTACAATGAATGGATATGTTTGCAAACCAGATGTAAAAAGTAAAGACAATGAAGTTAACAAAAGGAATGAGGTTGCTAGGAATTTGCAAAATGTTCCATATATATATAGACAAGATGTTGTCAAAAGTAACAAGAGTGATGTGATTGGGATTGTGAGTGAAGTTGCGGGCGACTCAGATTCAGATGGCAGCATAACTGATGATGAAGATGGTGATGAAGATGAAGACGATAATGGGGATGGGAATGAAGGCAATGGCGAAGGTGATAACAATGCTGGTGAGAATGATGATGAAAGAAGTGCCGCTGATAATTACAAGTGTGGTTCTCTTCAAGCTGACCAGGTGCGAATACTTTGGATGGATGGCACTGAATCAGTCCAAAATATTAGTGATGTCACAGTTGTTGATCGAGGATTCTTACATGGGGATTATGTTGCTAGTGCTTCAGACCCAACTGGGCAAGTTGGTGTCGTAGTAGATGCCAATATCTCTGTTGACTTGCTAGCTCCTGATGGTTCTATTGTAAAAGATGTCTCATCTAAACAGTTGCAACGTGTGAGGGAATTCACTGTGGGTGATTATGTTGTACTTGGTCCTTGGCTGGGTAGAATTAATGATGTCTTTGACACCGTGACTGTATTATTTGATGATGGTTCTGTGTGCAAAGTTAAGAGAGCCGAACCTCTGCGTCTCAGACCAACCCCAAAAACTACCCTTGAAGATGATGGGCATTTTCCTTACTACCCTGGACAGCGTGTAAGGGCAACCTCTTCATCTGTTTTCAAGAATTCCAGGTGGTTATCTGGCCTGTGGAAAGCTAATCGTTTGGAAGGTACTGTTACTAAAGTTACTGCTGGATCTGTGTTTATTTATTGGATAGCATCTGCTGGCTATGGGCCTGATTCTACTACTACACCAGCTGAGGAACAGAGCCCAAAGAACTTAAGATTGTTATCTTGTTTTGCGCATGCAAATTGGCAAGTAGGGGATTGGTGTCTTTTTCCGTCCTTGGCAAAATCATCCTCCATTCCAATAGATAGGGGTTTGTCAAAATTGCGACTTCGTGATTTCAGCAAAAGTGAATTAGATAATAATCAATTGGGAAGTGAGTGTGATTCAGAAGAGGTTGCAATGGAGGATCCAAATGAGAATAGTGAATCCATGGACCTTGATCCGGTGACTTCATCTGATGGAAAAAATGGAAATATTCTCAATAAAACTTCTTCTGAATCTAGCTCTTGTAATCGTCCACCATCAGTTTCAAAGGAGCCTGGGCATGAACCTTGGTCTGTCCATCGAAAAAAGATACGTAAAGTTGTAGTTAAGAGAGACAAGAAGTCTCAAAAGAAAGAGGAAAATTTTGAAAAAGCTCTGTTGATTGTCAATACAAAGACAAGGGTTGATGTGGCATGGCAAGATGGAACAATAGAACATGGACTAGATGTGACAAATTTGATTCCAATTGATAGTCCTGGTGATCATGAATTTGTTCCAGAACAGTATGTGGTGGAGAAGGCGGCTGATGATGGGGATGATACTTGTGAAGCCAGGCATGTTGGGGTTGTGAAAACTGTTAATGCAAAAGAGCGGACAGCTTGTGTTAGGTGGTTAAAGCCAGTTGCTAGGGCAGAAGATCCTCGGGAGTTTGACAAGGAGGAAATTGTTAGTGTGTATGAGCTGGAGGAGCATTCAGATTATGATTATTGTTATGGGGATGTAGTTGTCCGATTGTCCCCTGTTTCAGTCCCTGCTCAAATAGCCCATGATGGGAATTTTGTTAAGGAATCAAAGCAGAAGATTGGATCAAATGAGGTTAAGCAGGATATCAAAAAGCACTCGGGGTGTAAAAAGGTAGAGGATGCATTAGGTGATGAAGCTTCCATGGACTTCACTGATCTATCTTGGGTTGGGAATATAACCGGCCTCAAGAATGGTGATATTGAAGTTACATGGGCCGATGGAATGGTCTCAACGGTATGTCTGCTCCCTCATTCTATGAAGAATATATCTATTTTGTCTACATGGAATGTACTTTTTATTTCCATGAATTGTGGCTCTGTTATTGTCATGACGTTTGTATGTTAATAACTCAAAACTATACTCTTTTTAACTTCCTTGTGCATGAAGTAGGTTAATAACCAAAAAAAAAGGCTATATCTCATTAGATGGTACTGTGTTATTGGGTTTAACAAATGTGTCAGCTGCATTTACTGGTAAAATATGGAGTGGGATGTTAATGACATGAAATTAACCTTGGGGAGGTGAGAGCCAAGTGTGGAAACCTTGTTGGAGATTTCTGATGCTGCATAAAATTAAATGATTTTTGGTGCTGTGTGCAGTTGTCTTTATTCATAGGATGGTTACTGTTTTCTCTTTCTCCACTTTAATAGATTCAGCGTGGTTGTTGATTTGATGAATTGATTCTTTGTCTTGTCTTTAGGTTGGACCTCAAGCAATTTATGTTGTTGGTCGAGATGATGATGATGAGTCTATTGCTGCAGGGAGTGATGTAAGTGATGCTGCTAGTTGGGAAACGGTTAATGATGATGAGATGGACGATCTTGAGAATGCTCAAGAGGTTCGTTTGAAACAGTCATGTGGATGCCCTTAAATTAAAAATTTTTGCTCTTCTATAAAAACAAGTAAAAATTATTGCATGTCAATTAGAGGGAGGTCACTAGTATGTGTTCTCATACTGGGATGGGTTTGAATATGTACTTGCCAGAACATACAGACTGGGCTTCACAAAGAGGGTTAGGCAAAATTACTTATCTTCTCATTTGTGTCTACAAAGCATGATATGCTTTTGGATGACCTAAATGGTGATCACGTTGCTGGGAAACAATCTTCTTTCCCTTATATTGGATACTTACCATTAAATGGCCAGTTCCTCTGTCAGATGGTCGCATCATGTACAGAATTTATTATGTTGAAATAACTCTTTTTCAAATTAATACTTTAGATATTTCTGTTTGTATTGGTTGAGCAATTGACATCAGTCTACGGTGTTCAGGAAGTTGAATCACAGAATGCAACTGGCATGAATTCTGAGGTGGAAGAGAGTGTAGAAAGTAATTCTGGACGAAAGGCTGCTTTATCTCTACCCTTAGCTGCACTCGGATTTGTTACCAGACTGGCTTCTGGAATATTTTCACGGGGACGAAAAAATGTAGATCCAGGTGGTGTTGATTCCAAATATGTTGATGAATTTCTATCCCAGGGAATGATAACAATTTCTGGTGGAGGGGATGCTGGTGTTGCGTCCAGCTCTCAAAGATCTAATGTCATTGACAATTGTGGTGTGGAAAGCAGTCATGGAAAAGCAGTCAATGATGAGGCTGTAGAATTTTCAGATGCAGCACAACCATCATTCAACTCAAGGACCAAAGATTCAGAGAACCCTGCTTGTCACAGGGATGACTTTTTCAGTTTCAAGCGGTTTGATATAGCTATAGAACCTCGGGATCATCATTTTCTTGGTACAAGTGAACAGGTATATTTTGTTTTATATAAATTTTACTGTGAGGACCTTTATAAGCCTTGTATTATTATTATTTTTATTTTCTTTCTTAGTGTTCTATTTTTAAGCATATGATATGTAGTTAGGCAGAGATTTTGTCATAATCATAGTATGATATAAGATATGTCCAAGCTAACTTCTATTGTATTCTAGTATGGTAACTAAGAAGGCAATGACATGGTTAGTAAAATATTTTGAGAATGATAATTATTGTTTATGGAAATACTAATCACTATTTGTTCATTTTTGCTGTAAAACTATATTCTGTGTATTTTAGTTGGCATGGACAATGACAGTTGCAACTATTCCTTTGCCCATTTCATTTTGCCTCAGCCTACTTATTTGTTTATCACTACTATAATTTCAGAATAACACTGGGAGGAAGTGGTTGAAGAAGGTCCAGCAAGATTGGGGCATTCTTCAGAACAATCTGCCTGGTAAGGATTATGGTGGCATATAATATCTTCTGGTAGCCTGACAACACTATCCATCATGTCATTTTTTGGTCTAAGGAATTGAAAAAATTTAACAGATGGGATCTATGTACGGGTTTATGAAGACCGTATGGATCTCTTAAGAGCAGTGATAATTGGGGTATATGGAACACCTTATCAAGATGGTCTCTTCTTCTTCGATTTTCATCTACCTCCTGGGTATCCTGATGTTCCACCGGTAAGAAATGCTGATTTGAATGTTTACAAATTGTCTTTGGTTCAGAAGATACACTTCTGATCATGTTCACCAAATTCAGTCTTTATTGATCCCAGAAATTGATGAACAAGAAAAATGTAGTTAGTGTTCCTCTTTTTT
>BNST01000417.1:0-42478 GCA_019650275.1 Xylocarpus granatum | reverse complement strand
GGTCTCTCTTTCTACGTCCAACTAACTTTTGCCCGTTTTTTATGTACCTTAAAACTACCTTGAGAGAGGAAAAAACAGGAAAACAATAATAAATACACACACACACACACACACACACAAGAATGCAAATTTGACATTTGTAACTGGTTTTTCATTCCATCTCAACCGTTTGATTACATTATCCATTTTTCTTTTACTTATTATTCCAATCGTACGGTTTGCAGCTTTTGTCGTTCATCATGGCCCCCTCCGCAAGGTACTTTCATTTCTTACCGTTCATTATTATCTATGATACGTGACAGAGTCAGAGAATAGTACTGTATATACAGCTATACCATAGCACTATCCTGTAATTATTTTAAAATAATTATTTAAATAGAAAAACCAGTTACGTGGGGTTTTCCACTGCTTAAAGACGGGTGTGGTCCCAGCTGTGTTCTTTATCTAGAGGAGAGGGATCCGACAGCTCTAATATGTTGGAATTGCCCTTCAATTCATATGTATATGGTTTCTATAACTCTATAAAAATATAATCAGAATCCTACTATTAGAAAGCCCAAAGGGAACTTTTAAGATCAATTATCTATTTTCTCTTTCTATAAAATTTTTAGGTTCTACACGAATTTCTTACAGCTGAAGAACCAAACCAGTATGCTCAGTATCCAATGAGGATTGCTGATGATATCAGGTTTCTGGTAACTCATTTTGTCCGGAAAGGAACTTCCGGTGCCTGGATATTGCGGCAACGATTTATCTCGAGTTGAGGTTTCTATCTGATCAAGTCCTGTTTTGAGATACGGTGGGTTAAAAAGTGAACTAGGAAGCAAGGGGCAAAGGTTGGCTTGCCCCAAAGACATCACCGGTGACTTCATGTCTTTGGCCACGAGCGATGGTTTGATCAGAACCTCCACGGCATTGCGATGAACCCAGAGTGGTCATCGAGCACTTACTTCGAGGAGTTTACATGCTTCTTGTTTGTAGAGGCCACGAAAATGATGAAATAATGTAATTATTTCTCGAGCTGAATTTTAGCATATCTGACAGGGAATGCTCCGAGGTTGAATTCAATGACAGAGCCCGATTATCCAACTTGTTCTTGTCTGCTATCATCATTGCTGACAAGCTGCCTGTGTCTTTTAACCCAGCAATTGAGAACAATTCTCTGGTCACCGCAGTGGAGGAATTTAAACCCAGCATAATCACATTGTTTCCGCTCTCATGAACCTTGTCACCAGTGGTGCAAATGTCCTCCTTGAAGGCAAAGGGGATTTGGTTCTCACTGTTGGGCGTCCCTTCTACAAAAACAGGATGGTTATCCATTCTGGCACCGGTATAAGCTTTTCCATCCTTTAGCATTGTCACATAAGGCTTTCCTATCACCGCTATTTTAAGGTATAATTTGATGCTGGTCCAAGAAATTCTGAGACCTGATCGAACCAAAAGTATTATCCAGAAGATTATGAAATTGTGTGGCGACTGAAACCAATATTTTGAGCTTGGGAAGTCTGAAAATTGGAAGCCTCGGTTGACCACCTATGTAACTTCCGTCTGGCAATCATCTGAACAGCTGGTCCTAAATCTCTGACAAACAACATCAAACTTTCCCTACAACCAATGTCCTGTTGATTCACCTACATAAAATGAAAAACAAATTGTCAGATCTATATCTAGAAATCGAAAATTTGAAATACCCGGAGATTAATGCAGTGTATTAGTCAATAATCAGAAGAGTCATGTGAGGGTTTCAATAGGCGGGCCAACCAATTGAAAAACATTGGTTAACCCTTTTAATGTATTCAATGCAACTCCACTAAGTTCGTGGGCCTTAGGGACCAGCTGTTTAAAGTTTAGAGCACTGAAAAATCAAAACTATTCGGCTAACAATCCAGACCAAAAGGTCAAGATGATATCCATTGCACCAATGGAGTATTTCTCGTTGAAATAGAAAGGTATTCTTGCTTATGTGTGTGCAACAGACTAAACAAGCGAAATTGTGTGGTACCGTACCAAAGAAGAAGGAATTATATAATTACAGGAGTTTTTAAACATTGAGTATTCATTGAAGTAATCATTGAAGTAAGGTGATGCGATCCTCAAGAACTAAATCTCAAAAATAACACAAGAATACAAAAACGAAATTTTAATATAATATTTAAAGAAAAGATAAATCTTAGACCCACAAAATCTTTCGGAAATAAATCTAAGATATAAGAAATTGAATGCCACAAGATAAGATCGGTTTACTCTCAAGAAACAAGGAAGCTTACAGAGTGTATTCTCTGCAATTGATCAACCTCCTCTTTTTCAATATTTATAGGTATATTTATATGATACCTTAACACAAATAAAACAAACTCTAACAAAATAACTTATTTAACACAAATTAGTCTTTTGCTTATTTGAATCTAACACATATTAGGCTTTTACTTGTTTGAGTCTAACTTCATAAACTAACTAAATTAAAATAGACCTAAATTGGGCTTAATAATAATGTTTTCAGTTCATTACATAATAAAAATAGCATAACAAAAGTTTTTCATATTTTGGACTCAAAACAAAAAGTTCGTCACTTTTTCACAACTAAAATAAACCTAAACTAACTAATTTATGGGCTTTGTGCATAATTACCTAGTGAAATCTTCTTAATATGCTCGGATCATGTTTATATGCCTTTAATTATGTTCCAAGCCTAATGCCTTAGTGAAATCTCCATGCAAGCTTTGCTTCCTCCAAGTATCTTCAATAAACGCATTCAAAGTTGCCTTTATTTTCCTTACTTTTGCTCCTGTAATTCAACCCTCATGAATGTGTAAAGAATCCTAAGATGTGTTAGAATGCATGCTACCATCTCTAATGCTTGCGTTTCCATCAGAAGGGTCCAAAAGATAAGAAAGCTCCAAAAGGTAATGACATAAAAACAAAAGAACAATGTTGATTGCTCAGTGCTTTATTTATATAAAAAGAGGCAATCAGCGGGTTTATTAATAAATGTTGTTACATTAGGACCTAAACATCTAGAAAATTTTCAAAAATAAGTGCAATTTTTGTGTAGCACGCTTGATCCCACAAGAAGTTTAGGCACATCTATCACATGATTATTGGTTAGTATGTTGCGTCGCGCCTAAATCATCAGCCCTATGTGAGTCCATAAACATGATATTTCATTAAATTTGAGAATTACTTTGAGCATAAAGATTTTAACTTATATACACTAAGTTGTAGTCTAACAAAGTGGAAAAACACTCGCAAGCTTCAGAGTATTTGAATGATTGTAAATTGGTGAAACAATTGAATCATTGTCATTGCGAAATGATGGCCAAGGAATGTATGTACTACATTGATTTGCTTCAGGAAAACTAGTTCTTCTACCAAAATCTTGGCCTTATTAGAGAAGTTGTTATTCATGATCTAGACCATTAAAAAATAGCAGTTAAGGTTAAGGTAAAAAGGAACTAATCAAGCAGTTTCTACACATCTTTGCCTCTTACATCCTTGATCAAGTAGCACTTGTCTTCAAAAATAACTTTGAAGCCTTTTTCAACTAGCTGTCCAACATTAAGCAAGTTTTGATCAACGTCAGGCATATATAAAAACATCATTAATGTGCTTTAAACCTATCAAGTTTTCAATAGCTATTGTTTCTTTTTTCCTTGACTAAGATAAACTCATTATTTCCAATGTTACTTTAAAAATTAGAGTTTTATCAATCTCTGTAAAAAGAACTTGATCATTGCTTATGTTGTTACTGGAGTCGTCGTCTATCAACCAAGAATCACTTAAGCTGTTAATGGTGGCAAAACACATTACCACAAAGAGTTTTTCCTTTTCTTGTAATTTTGTTGATACTTTTGCTGTTTTAAGGTGTTATGATTTGCAAACCCTCCTATGTGTCCCATATTGCCACACTTTTTGCATTTGATATCAAGCCTCCACTAACACCTTAGTATATGGTTTAACTTCTTGCAATAAGGGTAAGATGAATTTACATCGTTATCGTTGTCATTGCTTAACTTGTTACTTTTCTTCTTTTCCTTGATTTTCTTGTCTTTACCTCCTCTAGAATTTTTTAATTTGACTTTAAAAACACTCTCTGTAATTTCTTCTTTTTTCAGCATTCTTCTTTAATCTTGAGTTTGTAAAGCATTAACTAATTCTGCCAAGGGTATGCTTGACAAATTTTTAGACTCTTCTAAAAAAGAAATTTTGAACTCATGTTTTTCAAGCAAAGTGACAAGAATTTTTTGGACAATTCTTTCATCGGAAAAATCTTTACCTAGTAATCTCACTTTGTTAACAATGTCCAATAGCTTATCAAAATAGTCTTTAATTATTTCTAACTCCTTCATCTTCACCAACTTGAACTCTTTAATCAAATTGAGTACTTACATGTTTTTGATTCTTTCATTGTCTTGGTACTCTTTTTAAGGTAATCCCATATGTTTTTATCTTATTTTAGGTTCATGATCTTGGAAAATATGGTGCTTGAAAAGGCAAAGAACAGACATGTTTAGGCCTTTGATTTCCTTGTCTTTCTCTTTTTATGATATTTCATTTATGCCATCGTTAGATTTGATGATAGTGATGGAACGTCATAATCTTCTTCTAAAGCCTCTCAAAGATCCAATGCATCAAGCTAAACTATCATCCTAACAGCCCATGCTTGATAATTTTGGCCCTTAAAAATTGATGGAGTGACATGACTGAAAAATGATTGTATTCGGTCTCCATTATGAAAGTTTGTATTTGTATCACATAATCTTATAGGTCCTTCAAGATAAATGGCTTTGATACTAATTTGTAATTAAAAATGTGATATATATTAAAAAAGAACAATAATATTAAAATTGAAAGAATATTAGACAAAAAACACAACTTTCATACCTTTAAAACTCAAAAACTGCAGAATATATATAAGACTAAACAACTAGAGAATTTTAGGCATAAATAACTTCTAAATATAATCAATATTTAAACAAATCTCTTAAAATCTAGTAACAAATAACAATAATTCTAAAACAATTGTGTATATCTTCAACAGTTTCAAGAGCATGAAAAACTTTTTTACTTGGTTCGTGTATTATAAGAGCCTGTAAAAACCAAAAGTTGTAAGAAGTTGATAGAGAAGATTTGGAGGTTCATTATAAACTTACATTAAATTGCTTTCAAACTTTGACAGAGATCTGATAGTAGCATCTGCCTAAAATAAATGGTACCTAAGGAATTTAAATGCATTGCATTTTTAAATATCAAAAATATGTCATGCTGCATAGATAGTTCAACAAATAATTAGACACATAACACATTAGAAGTTTCTAGTAATTTTTACATTCAAAACTGGAAATAGATAATTAATTCTCAAGAAAAGATTAAACTTGAAATTGTTGAAAACTTAGTATGCATCCCTTCATGAAGTTTAGCTCTTATGGTGCCAAAATTCATAGGCTCTTTGAAGATTTCATAATAAACTTCTACCTAATGATGGGCAACAACTCATCATAGACCGCACAAGAAAGAGAAACAAACCAACATCCATGATTTTACATAATGAAGTAATAGCCAATTGTATACCTCTTCAAGACTAACTAGTTCGGCAAATATTTCGTGGGTGTCTTTCCTAATACGAAGAAGAAAACATATGTAAAGTAAATGAAGATATACAAAAGTTTGTACCAAGGAATTTAGAATGTAAATTTTTGGATGCACTATAACTTGGAATGGTTGTCAACATTAACGAGAGGAATCAGGCAAGGTACCTTGATGGCTGTCACAATGCACCACAAGCAATTTATTTGATACAAAAAAATATAGTCATCATGTCAATAAAATAGAACTATAAAAGTGGGTAGCTAACAATAACACTTTGTAATGATACAAATTCTCGCCACTATCACTTGGCTCATGCGCATGATTTTGGTCGTCACCATCCTCCACAATCATTTGTTTAGGATCTTGAGACTATAATTTACACAACATAATGAAGTCCTTATACTATAAGACCCAAATTTGTCAACAACTACCAACTATAACCCTCAAGTAAGAAGATTCATAATGCTAGTAATTATGTTTGCTGAATTAGGCTAATGCCTGATCAACTATAATCCTCAAGTAAAAAGACTTATAATGCTGATTATGTTGGTTGAATCAAGCTATCGCCTACCAAGTCATTGAATGCAATACAATCATAATTCAGCATAACGCCATTGATTCTAATAAAGTAACCACAAGTCCTAATCCATGGAATTCAGTGATCAATGGAAATAAATAAATAAAAATAATTTCGAAAGTGAATTGAAGAGTCTGGCATTTAAAATAAGGGAGAATTTTTACGTATTGTTTGATTAATGACGCAATATTGAAGCGCGCGGATATGATGCTTTAGATCATGGGCCGCGTCTTCTTCGCCCAGTGATTCTGGTGATGAAAATGTAAATATGGGCCCAGTTTTATACATTCTTGAGGGTCATTGGATGCGATGCGCTCCCGACATGACAACAGTGAGTCTGCATTTTCATTTTCATTTTCATTTGTACAAGGAGAAATAATAATAAATAATATATAAAGTAAAAATACAAAGACTTAGTCCAGTCCAATATCCTATCCTCTCTCGTTCTTCTCCGGCTTAGAATGACAACTATACATAGATTTGCAATCTTGTTTTTCTATTCTCATTCTTCTCGATGCCCATTTCAATACTCAGAATCTGAAGATCGGACCATGTTTTTCCCCGTTTTGTTTTTCTGGTAATTGTTCTGATTGTCAGTATTCTGGGATTGTTTGCTTTTAGTGCCTCTTTCTTTCTTTCCTGTTTTTTTATCATATCGATTTTTGCTTTTATTGGGTATGCATGTACGAGTTCAGATTCTACACTGTAAGGTATGGAATTATCGCATTTTTTAATACTTTTTCCAATTGAGCTGCATGGGTGATAACAGTTTGGACGAAGTTTGGTATTTTTGATTAAAAAAAAATTGCTTTTTTTTTCGTTATATGTTTCTGGCTGTTACAAATTCTTTTGGTTCTCGTGTCATATTAACTACATTATCAATTCCTTTTTTAAGTTTTGGCAATTAGAATTAGGCAGCTCTCTCCAAGTTAGGTATATTATGGAGGTAATTCATTTTTGGGGAATGGTTTGTCGGAATTAGAGAATTTGGATTGGTTTTATTATATCTGTCATGAATTCGTGCGACATTGTATTCGTGTTGCTCTGAGTTTCCTGTACTGTTTATTAATAGCGCTGTAAGGAAACGTTTTTAAAGGAGCAGTCTTCTATATTTTCTCAATGGATACTCTATTGAGTAGGAAAATTGGCAGAAGCTAGTGGATTTTAACTTGCATTGTGAGGGAAAATATTTCATATTTTTATCTGTCTTATGAAGAATACAAGGAGCAGTTAAAATTTTAGGTCATGTACTTTTTATAGTAGGAATTAACTGCAGTGCCATAGAAGGTCCATCTGATCACAATGCACTCATCCATTTTTCTTATTCGAACATAGCTTTGCAAGCAAGGTTTCCAATATAGTAATGAAAGTTTCAAAAGTATTTACTAGGTCAAAAGCTTTTATTTCTATAAGTATAGTGCTTTCCTATGCGAGCAAACACTTCAAATAGCCTCCTTGCATGGCATTACTTGTTTCCCAGAAGTTCTTGTTCCAGAAAATCTGGAATTTGAGATCTTCTACACCAAAATTATTCTTTTTAAATGAAACTGGGGTGCTTGGATTGAGTTTCAAGACCAGCCTAATCAATTATGCTTTTCTCCGGGGTTGATAATTCCTTGCATAAAGCTTTTGTTCTATGCTTGATTTCAATCACGCCATTGAAAACTGTTGGTGTTTGTTTCTAATTCATATTTGAATGGATGGCTTATGCATGTCATTAGTAACAGTTTGCCTGTTCTTGTGTGGTATGAGGAGTGTTGACCTAAAGAAACCAACACATCATATGTATATTACCAGTATGCAATACCTAATTATTTTAGCCTGTTACTATTTTTTTTATTCTTTTTGTCTGTGAGTCAACCAACCTTGGGGTGTAGATTATGAAATAACTTCGTTACAATGCGGGCAACTTGGCCTTTTGTGTCTTAATGTTTGTTGTAGCATTTGCTGCCTTTTCATCGGCACTGTGTTTATCTTTTTTTGATCTGATTTTATGTATTTTGGTTAGATGGATGCGGACTCACAGAGAACTTCTCAGGACGTGCCTTTTTCCACTCCCCGTGGCCATATGGATGGTGATTGGGTAGTTGACCACTCTACTCAGATGGCATCGTGTGCACTGTGCAGAAGAATCCTTGCACCTGAAAATGAATCAGTTGATGACCCTGAAACTTTCAGATTGTGCGGGGACTGTAAATTTTTATTTCTTGAAGATGTTGGAACACCGACGCAAGACTCTCATCAGAGGCTGCCTCCTAGAGGAAGAAGGGCAAGATATAGCAGTAGCGAGTCTATTGAAAGTCTTTTCTCGCGCCATTTCTCACATATGATTAATTTGGCAAGGGAAAACCAATCCCTTACCTCTGGGAATGAGGATCAATCATTTGATGGTGATGCTGCTGCAAGGTTATTTCAACGTTCTAGCTCCCGTACAACCCCAAGTGATTCAAGAAGATGGCGGCGGATTATCTCTGATGCTGAAAGTGATGGTCTGGATTCTCTTTATGGGGAGAGTGAATCGAATATCAGTTTCAGCCGCTATAGAGTTTTTCATGGTGAGAGTGATGCCATTTCTTTCAGTGCTTATGGAGGTGACTCTGATGCATCTGTGGATGGACGTAGTTTCCTGGATACAGAAATGTTTATTCAACCGGAAGATGGGAGCATTTTTGATAGTGACACGGATATTGATCCAATGCATGCTGGTGTTAATCAGCAATGGAACTCAGATGATCCTGAAGCAGAAGAGGATGAAGATGAGGATGGTGAATGGGAAGAAGCTGATGGGGAGGAAGACACAGTTGAATCTACAGTTGTAAGACCTCTACTTAGCAACTATTTTTCTAGTCCCAGTGAAAGCAATGTCCCTGTCAATAGGCATTGGATGTTTCAGTCTCGTGAATTTGATGGTATGTTTCGATGGAGAACTCGGGAAGTTAGACGAAGGGTAATGAGCAATATTTTTCCCAACTTTGAGGAATCAGAGTTACCACCATTAGTTGGGAATCCCGGGGATTATCTTGATGCCAGAGGCTTTGAAGAACTGCTTGAGCATCTGGCTGAGAATGACAATTCAAGGAGAGGAGCACCTCCTGCTGCTGTTTCTTTTGTAAATAGTCTACCCCGCATGACCATTAACAAGGAACACCAGAAACAAGATGATTTAACCTGTGCAGTCTGCAAAGATTTTTTACCCACCGGCACTGAAGTAATCCAACTTCCATGCCTTCACCTATATCACCAATCCTGCATCTTCCCATGGTTGAGTGCACGAAATTCATGCCCACTTTGTCGTTATGAGCTTCCGACTGATGACAAAGAGTACGAAGAAGGGAAGCAAAACATAAGCAGTAGAATGGAGGTTCATGGAATTCAGCAGCATGATGCAAGTGAGGACAGTTCATCTGATGCGTCAGATGAAGCTGAATATGTTGAAGCTCGTGAATTAGCTCATACAGTGAGCAACTCTGTCAGGGTGAATGGAAGAGGAAGATGGTTTCTTCTCGCGGCTGCTCCAATTGTCAGTCTTGTAGGTATAGTTCTTGTGCTGTGGTTGGGCAATCCTCTGACCTCCAGAAGAGGGTCAGTAAATCAGCATCAAATGAGTATTCCTGGTTCCGCTCCTCCAAACAGAAGGGAGAACAGAAGCAGAAGATGGTGGTCGCTCTTTTAAAACTGTTTCAAGAATGTTGATGGTAGAAAATGAAGTTAGGCTGTGACTTTGATTGATTTCTGTTCATATATGTAATTTGGTATTTTCAATCCCAAAGATTCAGATGCATTTGCTTGTTTAACTTGTTAATGAGAGGTGTTTTCTATTGTTGATGTTATTATTATTATTTTGTATCTTTTTGGGTTATAATTAATTGAATGTTCTAACTGTTACGTTTGATATTAGCTATCAATTACAAGAGTGCATAATTAAATATAAAACAAAAAAGAATAAAGAGAAATACGGAGATCAAATGCCTTCTGTCTGCCGCTCTTATAAATAAATATGCAACTGAATGTACCGCAATAGGGGCGACATATACTGCCACCTCTTCCAATTAATCAACTAAACTACTAACATTAACTAACAGGGAATATAAATTGGGGAAGGCTGGGAAATGCATCAAAATTTGATGCAGTTTTAAAAGAGTAAGTTGAGATAGAGAACAACCCATCCAGCCATTGATAAAACAGCAAATATATGAACCCAGAATAGCACCGCTGCTGCCTCCCTTCCGCAACCTCTTAAATTCGCAATAGCACCTGCATGCCAAGAACAAATTATTGAGCAAATCAGTGCTGCTCATTGCATATTTCTGCTCAAAAGATCAAATCTTAAAAACTATTATCTGTTCCACCTAAAGCAGAAGGTTGTGCCTTTTCTTCAAATTTGATCTTCTGACCAAGAGATACATCTAGAAATATCTGTAGAAATGAGAATTTGGTATTTACCTGAGAAAATTGATGTGGGCATTGAATGCTGAAGGAATAGAACAAATTTGAACATCTTATCCCCGGCAGGGAGGAAGCCAAGCTTATCAGCTAAAGTGACAATGCCAAGTCCTGCAGGAGGCACTAAAACCAACCTCCCAAAAATGATAGCAGCAGTTGTGCGAAAACCAAGTTTTGAACTTCCTGGTCCTGAAAGCATAACAAAGAATAGTTGCACATTACATATGTACGACATCAATGTAGTACAGGAATTTAGGACTCACAGACTGAGTGGACTTTTCAAGACTCCTTATTTATGGGTGCGATCAAAGAATAGCAATGCAGTAGATAAAGATGATTGTCAGGAACATAGCTTACCATCAACAAGGTTGCCTCCTAACGCTAACAAAATGCACGGGATCATGGCCTCCCTGATATTCACAAACATAGTGAGTAATTATCAAATGAAAATGAAGTTTATAAATGAAGCAAACTTGTAAGGTACTGCTATATGCGGGATAAAAAGAATACACAGATTTGAGAGAGGAGATAGAGAGTTTGATAAAAAGAACAAGAAACATCATAGAGAGGGATGATGTAATGAAAGACAAGATCATTCATTCATTTATCTTCTCTGCCAAAAGAAATACATTCAAGGTGAATATGTGTGTGTATGGGTTTGAAGATAAAACTGATCTATCTATTAAACTAAACTCAATAGACAGTTCAAATCCGATTCAAATAATTATCCAAATCATCATCAAATCAACATCAATAACCTTAAATTTCTTAAGTATTCTCAAAATTGATTCTTGATTCTGCATCACCACTCTTTTTAAATTTTTCAATCATTCAACTTTTGACAGTACTAACATGTCAAATTGGTGCAATGGACAAGGATTGCAAGCAAATGCTCAAGATATAACAATTCACAAGCAAATAGACTGAAACAGCAAACATGTGTCTACAGGGGCAGCTACAAGAAACAAAAAGCATTTCTTTGTATAACATACCCGAGAATAATACAGCTGTCAGTGAAGAAGAAAAGTGGAGCATCGGGTGTAAATATCAACTTCTTAAGAAATGGTACCACACCAATTACCATAGCAAGGATCTGCAGGAAAAAAGCGCATAGCAATTAACAAAATGGGGTGAAAAAACCATAATTTCTTCAAAAAATAAAAAATTGCTCCTTGCAGGAAATAAGAGCATAGTCATTAACTAAATGAGGTGAAAAATCATAACTTCTACAAAAAAAAAGAAAATGCTGATACCAAGTAAAACTAATTCATATGGTCATACTAGGAACCTCGACAGATCATTCAATGAATAATAAAGCTCAATAGAAAACCTTCAAAGGCAAGGGGTTAGCTAAAAAGGCGTTATTTATCATTGGTAAACATATGAGGAGAAACTTACAGAAGCAATGATAGGGGGTTGAAGGATTTGCTTCAGCTTCAATTTATCACAACTGAAAATAAGAATCTTTGCTATCTGCATCAAGAAGCATAACAAGTAACTAAACCAATTGTTGATCATAGAGGAAATGATATCAATAAGAAAGCATAAAAATTGACTGGAGAAAGAGAAACTACAATAAATTCAGCAAAAGGTCCCCAGAGGGAAAATCTAAATCTATAACTGATAGCTGTTATATTACAACTTCATGTAATCTATAAAGATCCCAAGAGCCGGAGCTGCCACACTAAGGGGAACAGACGGTGACGTTCATCTCACTGGCATTTTTTTCATCACGCAATAACTAGCAAGTTAGATTAGAGACTAATTTTTTCTGTGACCCAAAAAATTGTAAATACAATTGAGCCAGAGAAACATAAAACTGAATTCACACAAATCAACTTGATTCTCACCTTTCCTCTCTTTGGAGCGTCTGAATCTCCTGATACACTGTCATGGATCAGCAATGGGGCCTGTTCAGGTGCAATAGTGGCAGCCTTTGAAGAGTTCTTGACAGGAAGGCTGGCTTCCTCAATATCAAAGGTACCTTCTGGTGGAGGTGCCAACATTTGAAATACATACGTGTACAGAATGATTGCACCAACCTATCATACACACATCAAAACCACAATTTACACGATGAACCAAATGTGTGTGTGTTGTGTGTGTGTGTGTGTGTGTGTGAGAGAGAGAGAGAGAGAGGAGAGAGAGAGAGAGAGAAATAAATTCCTGGGATGGAAGAACAAATATATAAAACCATATCTACTAGAGAGAGAATAAATTTCTGGGATGGAAGAACAAACATATAAAACCATATTTGTAATAGTTAACAAAAGCATAAGCAACAAAAACCCAGTTCTGTGACAATATGAACAAATAGAGCTGCACTAGACTCAGGCACCAGATGCATCATGTACCGATGCCTTGCAGGAGAAAAGAAACCTTATAATTGTAAAAATGTCAACAATGCAATGTCATCTAGAGGCTTCTTATTCGTGTACAGACGTGTAATTCCTAATTTAGTAATTGGTGATAGGTGAGAATTTCCAAAACCTACCCACTGTCCAAATGAAATATAGGCAGTCATTTGTGAGCTACACATTTCTGAGTCACCAAATGGGTTGGCCTCATCTCTACATAACGCTGCAATCAGAACCAGTGGCACATTCCCAATATTACCTGTAAATTTTTCAATGTTAAGCAAAAGTAATTGAAGAGACTCAAAATGCTTAAATGCCAATACAAACAAAGCCCAAATCAAAGCAAACATAATGTAGTTTGTATAGGAACACAGCATGGCAATTTATACAAGCTTAGAGAGAATTAAAACAGAATATCATACAGAACAATGTGAGGACTACATTCTCTGACATAATAACTTGATAAAGTTTAAGCTCCTAATTATGCAAATAGCCAATATTTCTCTCATAAAGTCAATCAAAATAAGGTCCAACACAAGTTGGAGGCATCTCATCCAAGTCCATAAAACAGTGTTTTTTTTTGACATTGTAACATTAAACGATACAGCCACTAGCATGTTCTCAGCAAAATACATCCTGCATCTTAGCATTCTACACCAGTAGTGTTATGATATAAATAAAAGTAGAAGAGTTTTCCAGTAATTAGTAACTCCAGCAAACATATAATTTTCTATGGTTATGTTTGTACAACATCATAACATCCTGACAATTGAGTAATTTAACGAGTCACCTCAGTTCAAAATCCATCTAAAGAAAAATAACTACAAAGCATAGAGCTTGAATATGATGCAATCAACCAATTCAAACATAAGGCATACTCCAAATGAAAACACAGGGCATATTCCAAATGATTAGGCTTACCAATTCCAATTTGTATTATAGTAAATTTAAAGAACGGGTACGGAGGACGAACAAAGTAAGCAATGATTAAGCCGATAAGCGAGCCTGAAATTGTTCCCAGAACAATATTCACAGGAATGAACCACCTGAAGCAGAATAAAAATTTCAACTGTAAAACCGCTTTTACGGATTGCCCATAAAAATAAATAAATAAATAAAAGGAAGAAAAGATTTTAGATTCATACCACTCGACCATTTTCTGTATAGTAATAGCTTGTCCAAGTTCCGAAAATATCAAACATGGAAGCAAAAGTGAAAACACCAACTGCATTGCAAAACATCATTTCCACTTTCCATTAACAGATCATCTAGCATACAAATTACAAGTTCTATCATCTCCTACATTGTGGAAAGGGAAGAAGAAGAAGGCCAAGAATTTGATAACAGAATATTCATTAAGAAAGTAAAACAATGATAACAACATAAAGCTAAAAGCTTGTATACAAACCCCATTTAAAAGTTTTCTCCCGGAAGCAGGCAAGATGTTAACGTACTTGGAAGCCATAAGAAATCCCAAGAAGCAAACAGTGAAAACTTTTGCAATTGGTAAAACTGCGATCTTTATCGTTCCCAACAAAGATTCTCCTCCAACATCCTGAGTTTCCATCATCATTCTCGTTAGAAACTCCGTCATGTTTTCCAAAATTGCCGGAGAATCCTCTAAACAAATTGTCTGCTTTCCACGATTCAAACAATCAGAAAAACAACCGAATAAAAAACAGTTGAATTGAATACGATTGAGAATCCAACTTGAAGAAAGGAAGACAGACAGTCAGGTGAGAAATGGAAACGGAATCATGCACGTTACTCAGAATCTACAAACCAAAATCCGGAGAAGGAGAAGAGACTGATATACAGGGATGACACTACACATCACAAATACAATATAAAGTCTGAATGGCATCATTGAATCTATTTATTTATTTAAATTTGTGAATCGTTGAATTTGGAGGATCTTCTTCATAACATAATTAATACGTCGACGGTTTGTTACTGGGTTTCAATCGATTGAGAAGCTTCTACACTGAATTACCGAAATTTACCCCTGAAGTTTACCGTAACTGTCCCTGCTACCCTCATTTGACTGTTTGTTATGTCCATACCAACGGAAATTTCCTTCCCCAGCTCCGCTCGTCACTTTTTAATTCAGTTCGTTATTTTAAATTATTTAGTATTTCTGTCTTCTTTCTGTTTTTTGTTTCTTTTTAAAAGTTGACAACAACCTTTTTTCTGCGGTCTCTCCTTTTTTTTTCTCCAAGTAACAAGAAGAATACTAGTACATTTGATTGTAATTATTGGCAGTCTCGGACGAAATTTCCATCTCTCATGGCGTAAGTAAGTAAGATTAGTATTATTTTATCTCATTAATTGAGAAATAAGTTATAAATTATTTATATTGAAGAATGTTACTGTCTGTGTTCAGGGAAAATAGTAAGTATGGTAATTGACAAAAATAATAATTTTTTCTTTAAATTAAATTAACCAGGACAATGAAGAGATGTGGGTAGGTTTGAATTTGAGCCAGTCAGATCCGACACAAGAAAGTTTGGCCTTTTGAAGTGTGGTTAAGCTCATGATAAAACCTTGCATGAAAATGTTATTACCAAGCATGTGGATTTATTAAATACAACATGACAACACGAATGGAAGCAATGCCAACTGGAGTTTTGATTAAAACATGCTGCTCATAATTGCTTTCTTACTCTGTTTAAGCTGCTAGTCAATTCGTTGTCTTTGTTACAAGAAATAGAATTAGGAAGAGAATCGTCAAATTTGGAGTAATTGCTTACAGTACAGTGCAGTCTGCTAATATTTAAAGACAGAGATGGCAAGTAAGCACAAACACAATCCAATTGATTTGGGGGGTGTTTAACTTTTACTTGTAAAGATGAGTGTTGAGGTAAATATTATCTGGAAATTCATGTGTTTAATCGGTAGTGTCGTGGAGTGTTTGTGGAAATGACTCCGTGGACAATTCGGCCGCAGCAGTAGGATTTGGAACAAGAGTGTTTATTTGCATTCGGTTAGTGTGCGAATGGGGACAACAATACAGGGCAAGGCAATTGGGCCATGTTAATCTGGAAGAACCCAACAAGAAGAAATGCTATTAGCTAGCTTCGTACCTGCAGCGCGCCGCCATGAATAAGACACCGGAAGCTTCATGGTTCATTCTTTCACTTGCACGCAAAGCAATCACATTCATTCACGGGACCAGGCCATCCGTACTCCATTCGCGCCTCATCTGCCGTTAGGTGCTAACGTGTCTAACGGACGCGTAACGTAGATGTGTTTCGGACATGATCCAAAATCCTAAGTAATGACACATTCAATTAATTGGAGCTTAAGTAATCTAGCTAAGTGATCAGGGCTTCCTTTGCTTCCTTCCAACAAAAGGTCAAACCACATTCAATTATTACTCTTGCCACGCGTCACTAATCAAAGACATGATTGTACTGTCTAGTCATTAATGACTGAGAAGAAAGACATTGGTTGAGTTAAGCCTTCATTTCTTGTACAAATTAATTAATGAATGTCATGCCATGTGTTAAATTGTCACGATTTTAAATTTTCTTAATGGTGTTTCTTTGCTCAATTATGCCCCGTCACCGTACATTTTCTTCATTCTCGTCACCAAATGCCACCCCACCCATTTTTACCTTTTTGAAGAGCAGAAACAATACAATCCTGGCAGACTGTATTATCAACCAATGAATATCCAAATATTCGCCGTAAATGTTTCTTCTGTTATTGTGGAGCATCAGAAATCGAAATAATAATAAGTTATTCTGTCTGAAGAGCCCAGCCCAGCCCAGCCCAGCGTGTGTGCGTTGTCCATTTGCTTTAATTAATTCCATTACGAGGCCCATTCCATGTCCAAGCATATATAATAATACGGGCACGTATATTCCACCTCTGCGTAGAGTATAATACGTCAGTTACCTTATACCAATACAATGTTACATTAACTTGGAACAAGAGCAATAACTGAATATCTGACTGTGAACCAAACCAAAATTAATGCTCATTGATATCGACAACATGTACCGCAAAAACTTCCCTACAAATTCATTCATTCCTTCGTTCCTTCAAACAGAATTTGGAGAAATTAATTTGTTAAATGTACGTAACCTACTTAAAAACTGAACTCGGATGAGTGGCCAAACGATCTCTTACAGTGAGCAATGGCAGCCTGAATTGAGTTCTCTCTAGCACACACTACTTTGCTCATCTCATCTTCACCTTCACCTTCAGGGTAATTACAATCATTCCCACCTTGTTGTATTTGTAACGAATTTTTATTACTAATAAAACTACGACTTGGACTAGTGCTTGTTTTTAATTTTTCTGATTTCCAACCAAAATGTGTACCCACTGACTTGACCAGACTCTGGTACGTCCGAGGAGGAGGATGAGTCTCTTTAGATCTCTTCTTCTTAACATGTCCACCACTACTAGCGCTGGTAGTAGTACTATTGTTTTGAAGGGAAGATATTATCACTCGGTAACGTTTCGTAAGTGACGCAAGGAGTGATCCAACGTTTATGGATCGGCATTTGATCAAGAATTTCATCATCATTCCACCGTTTGACGTTGTCTTTGCCGACATCTTTTCTTCAGCTATCCTGAGATTAACAGCGTTCAATATAATTTCAACCATATAGGCTTATCAAAGATATGAGATGATTGTCTATTCTTTGTTACCTGCTCCGTAGCATCTCCAATTTATTAAAATTGTTTCTGATCTCCATTTGCCCGCTGTTCTCATGATCGGTATCATCCATCTCCGACGATGATGTCCCCCGAGTAGTTGTGAGAAAACCGCCGAGCAGATGGTTGACTGCCCGGAACTGTGCTCTCCGTTTGATTCTACTGATCTTGTCCTGATCAGTTAATCTAGAAGGCTCGGTCTCCGCGGAAGATGCGGACGAAGACGAAGACGAAGGTGTTGCTACATTTTTCGACTCATTTCCGAGACTTTCTAGTACAGTATTTGCGTGTGAAATAGCAATATTATTAATAATATTTCTGTTCATTTCGGGAACGCTGGTGAATGAAAAGGATATCCGCAACTTCAGTTCCTGATCACCTGATCCGTCGTCTTCACCATGGGCATTGGTAGGTCTGGGATGTTCGAGAGCAATCTCAATGTATTCATCGTCGTTGATAATTTCCCCTTCGTTGTCAGAGAAGACATGGAGATGATCAGAGTTGAAATCGTAACAGCTGAAAGAGAAACTGGCTTCCAGCTCTGAATGTCCGGACATGATGCTCTCCATAATATTAAGTCCTACTAACCAATTAATTTACACAGTAGAGTACTAGTGGAGATCATCAAGTACAATGAAGTAAAGCAAATGAAATTAATAAGGGATTCGAATTGGGATAGTTGCATGAACAGACGAGAAAACAAAAACTTCGGATGAGATCTTTTGGATTTTTTATATGAAAAAGAAATGAAAACAGATCAGAGAATGAGAAGAGTTGGTGATTAGAGAATATCGATGCATGTGCATGGCAGTAACAGATTAATTAGTGGGTAGCTAGCTAGCTAGCTAGCTAGAACTAATATCAATTCAACTCTCTCAAGTATCGGGAAATTTGATCTATTCTTTCTCTTTGAAGGTTGAAGAAGATTTGAGTTGATGAAAGTCGGATCGGTCCAAATAAGACGATAGATGTTGACGTTGGACCAATTAGTAAGTTGAAAACATGAAATCTAAGAATCCCGTGGGTTGTCAGAAGAATCCAATTCAGCACTACGTATGCAAAATTGTTTTTACGTTATGAATCAAAATTTTGAATTGGGGTTTAGACAATGACGGCTTACCTCCTCACCTTACACGTATAAGCATTAGAAATTTTAATATTGTATGTATAAATATTGATAGACTTGGACCTACCTCCATATAATTAACAATGGAATGGAACGATCCCTGGAAATGGATGAGTAATTAAATTGGTTGCGTTTGTTTGTTGTTGACTGTGTGGCTCCAAATGTCGTCGTGTTGTCGTGGAAAGAGGAGGGCATCTTTCTATGCTGCTTAAGGAATCGGATGATATCCGGAAATTCGTGTACATGTTAAGCCAAATCCCCATTTTTCTGCCTCTTGTTCGAAATTTAATGTTCACAATGGAACTTCTTACCATACAGAGATAGCATTGTAGTTGTCTCTGTGTTAGAAATTAATACTTTTCTTTGAGATTTTACCTACCAATTTAAATTTCTGGTTAAACAGTGGTAACTTAATAATATAGTAGTGTTAGAGTCTCATTTCCAATTGTTCCAAGTGATTTGTGCTTATATTTTTATTTGTTAGGGTGATAAAGTTTGAAAAGTATGAAGTTTCAAAGGAGAGGAAATTGGTCAAATGAAAGACAAAAGGAAATCACCTAATCTCAAATTAATTATCCTTCAAATAATGAATTGATTTTCGTCTCTGGTGGGTGGCAATCTTTTTCTTACCAACACCAAATTGCAGTAGTTTATATGTGTTTGATGATTTGTATGATTTTCTTCACTGTTCAAGATAGCTTCCAGGTCTTTGGAAATTGATAATGAAAATCAATGCAGCCCAAGAATATTATAATAAAAGTTAACGCATAACATCATAACAGCAACAGCAACACTGACATTTGAAATCAATCTGCATTAATGAAAATTAACAATTTTGTCAAGCACTGCAACAACGACACTCTGCATCATCTTCTTGAATTCAAAGAAGTAGACGCGGCCTTCATGATTCCGATCAATGGAGCCGATCATTTGCTCATCTCTTCCAATCTCATTTCCTTCGCCCAAACCCAGCTATTCCAATACCATTTGCAATTTCTGTGCAGAACTGAAACTATCTCCCTCCTCGTCGAAAACCTTAAACGCCTCCAACAAATCCGAATCCTCCTGTGAAGTATTTTTACCCTCACTGTCGTTGGTAGCAGCTGCTTCCTCTTCCATATTACCCTCATCTAAATCGAAGAATGTGTCGTCTAACGATTTGTGCAGAGATACCAGATCTTCCAAACCGAGACCATCGTTACCGGGATCAACGTAGGAAGCAACGATGGATTCCACCTTCGGGAGCCTGGTGAAGCTCTTTAACGGTAATCTTACCGTCGCTATTCCTGTAGAAGATACCGAAGATGCGGCGCAGATGGAGGGAGTTCAGACTAGGACAACGTAATCGAAAGGAGGAAGAAGAAGTTCTCCGGCTTAAAATTTGCCTGTGACTCGGAGGAGATGAAGCAGCAGCAGTCTCATTGTCAATTATTCCACTTCCTCTTGTGGGTGCAGCAGCAGCTGCTTCCATTGATGATAATGAATTAATCAGTCGAGGTAGCTGCCAGTTGGAAGAAGGAAGGACAAATGAATGAGAAAACTTAGAAGACAGAGCACGTAGGTAGGAGAAATGTTAATAGAATTATGGAATCCGTGACCAGAATTAGCAACAAAAAATGGAGGTCCTGTAATATAAGGGGGATTATACGTGTATGGTGGTGTTGAGTTGAGACTGCATTTAGCAATTGGACTGACCATCCTAATCCTCCCGTGACCATTTCTTTCCATCCGTACGGCGGCACGACTCATACAAACATTTAATTAAAATTAAAATTCACGGTTAAAGTTGGAACGTGGGCAGCCTGACAATTCGCCATGTACCATGGCCCACGTACAGAGCTTTCACGTTCCACTTCCATACTGGATCCACGTGGGATTCGGTCATTAGATGTACATTCTTGACCAATGACCAGGTAATTCAGTGGATCAATGGTTAGATCCAAATAGGTTATTCGGATCTTGGAGCGACGTATGGATAGGGCATGGAGACGCGAGAAATTAGGTGACACAGCACAGCACTTTCAGTTCCAGTTGAAGTTCACAACATTTTGGGTTGTCTCGTGACTCGCGAAGCTCACTGGTTCTTTTGCCGCGGCTGCTGTCTTCCGGCGTTCGATTACTTCAATCTCAGGTAATCCATTCTTCAATCTGTGTTTCTCCCTTCAGTTTCATCGTTTTATTTTTAATTTCTTACGGTTTATCCTCGTAGGAGCCTGGATCTGTAATCAGTTTTCGCGTTTCTTTTGTTGTTAAGATGTCGTTTTTGTTAGGCTTGTCTGATTTGAGGTTGCTTAATTATTTCGCAACCAGAGAATTCGTCTTTTAATGTTTTAGATTTTATGTTTGACGTCTTTTACTATCTGAATCTAGATGGTTTTTCAGTTCAAAAGAAAGTAATATCGAATTTCGGTACTCTTAATTAGGGTTTGTTTCGCCTACAAGTTTGATACGAGGAAGCTATTTTTCTGCACCGAATTAAGGGTTTTACTTTTTGGTTAATATTTTCCCGTTTTCAACAGTTATTTTGCTTACTGTTTATCCGCTTTGAGTTATGGACTCGGGAGCTTGGGCGGATCAATCAGACAAATGCCAAGATTTGTCTGAAACGTTTTCTGAAAAATTGGTTGAAGTTAGTAACAAGGAAGCTGTTGTACTGTCAACTGTGGCAGACGGGGCGGCTTCTTTAGAACCGATAACTCCTGTTCCGAAGAGAGAGATTGTTGATGTTCCATTAGATTGTGATTCTCCACTCACCGAGGCTAAGAGACCTACCAAAGTTTCCTGCTTTGCTTCAGAAACTAGTAGAAAAGATGACCTAATTGCTTCTGCTCATGATAGCAGTCCCCGTACACCCAATGGTGTTGTTTTTGACCCATTTGCTCCTGGTCCTGATAGCATGGCGATGGCTCCTCTTTGTAAGAAATATGTTGACCAAATGAGGACTAGTGTTGCGCGCTGCCTGAATTTTGATTCTTCTCTCAAATTAATGGAAGATGATATGTCATCAATTTCAGATGAGGAGATGTTTGAATCTGTGTACAATAATCTCTTGGAAGCTATTGTTTGGAAGCAGACGGAGGGTCTCCTTGCTGAAATTTCAAACAATGAATGGGATTCAAATTGCTGCGAGACACCTCCAGAATCCCACCTAAATGGAATTGCTGAAACTTGTCCTGGTGCTCCAATGAAGCCCTCTGTAAAAGCAAGGAAGATTGATTTGGGATTACGCAGGAAGCTTGATTTCTGATGATAGTGGTTTGGTGCAGATAGTATGAGATAGCAACCATAGCTAAATTTTGCACTAATGCATCATGTTGTAGTTTTGAAACCCTAACTTTTGTTCCTCTAACCTGTGTCTCTGAGGGAATATGCTTTAGGGGGAATTGACCTAGCTTACAGTGTATTAGTAGCATTGTATAGAATTATTGATGATGTTAATCTTATTTAGACGTTGGTCTCTTTGATCCAAAAGATGGAAACAAGTATTCCTTCCTTAATTCTTTTGTAATAAGCATGGTTTTGCACCGTTGCTTCTCTATAAATTCTGTTTACACAAGGTTGATTAATATGATTGAACTACAAAATTTACATATAGCACAATGTTATAATATGGAGATGTTACGCACGCAAACATGCTAGATTTTCTCCTTGTATGTTTACTCATCAAATCTGAGAATGGTTATTGATTTGTATAGTATTTGGCCAAACTCAATGTTCAATGGGTTTTCATTCACTCATTGAGCAATAGCTTTTAGGTGTTTGTTGAATCTGTTTGGTTGGCTGGTGGTTGGGGATTAGGTTGGTGAGTTAGCTATCATTGTATTCCTTCTTCGAACATAAGCACACAATTTGTGAGTGATACATCATAGGCAGTTATTCAATTTGTATATTATATTATTATCAGTTTTCTGGGATAGTGTCTCAATATGTTTCAGTCTTGATGTTCTGCCTATTTCCTGGTGTCGTGAATCAGGCAGCGTCTTCTTTTTTCAATAATCGAACTCCGGACCAGTTAAAAGTTTGTGTGGTGCTATGCATATAGTTTGCAATTGTTGCCATCCTTGAAATGTTAACTTGCAAGGGAGAATTACAGTTCCATTCTATGGATGCCCAAGAAACCTTATTTCCGGCAGTACTGGTGTAGGTTTTTTTTGTCAATTTCATGTTTATATCTGCACATTTGTTGCAAGTGACTACAGAATTGTTGCAAATCCTGTGGGCACAAAGGCAACTAGAAATGGTAATAAAGATGTAGGAGAATGTTTTCTTCCTGCACACAAGATCTCCCATATGTAATAACAAATATCATAAACCAATACCTGTATACATTAACTTCAGAAAAAAGATATTGGGAACAAAAGCTAAAACTAAAGGCTGAAGCAAGGAAGAATCCAAACAGGAATAACTCACAATTTAGCCTTGTTCTTGCACTCTTGCTTCAGAATCTTCAAGGCAAGAACGGCCATGGAGAACTGGCACTCTGAAGTGGCTAAGATATGTTTTTTGAAAACCCCCAGGAAATTTACCCTGCCTGGAATTCTGGTGCGCGTCTCCATGACTAATTCGCCATCCAACACATCTTTGATCAAATCATTTATATTCGATGCCATCTGATCCAACTGAAGTGTAAGCCGGCAGGGAAGAACAGTGGAGCCCCTTGCTGGAATCATTCCCGGATAAATATCAGCCTCCCCAACCTGGTTCCCTTGATACAAAAGTAAACTCTTACCAGAACCATGCTTGAAACTTGCACGGTTTCGATTCCCGACAAGGATTTGCAGGTCAAGTGTGAGATTAAGTTGGATATCAATGCCCGGAAATGACAAACGGGGAGCAATCCCATCAAGCTTGGCCGATTGGAGCTGAGTTGTAGGTTGTTTCGTCTTGAAAACGGTCAAGGACAGAATCAGAATTACGATGAATAGCAACAACAGAAGCAGTAGGATTGCTCCTACGACAACGAGACACCATCTTTTCCTCTGTTTCAGGCGGGGAATTTGCTCCTGCTGTTGCTCCACCTTGTCGTGTTCCGTCATTGATGAGTTTTGGTGAAGATCCAGATTCAGGAGTGTTGTAATGTAATAATGTAAATAGTTTTCAAGGAAACTAACGGTTGTAAGTGGAACTTAAATGCTTAGATGTGAATAACCTGTGATTATGAGGGAGCGAGGTAGTAGGAAGTTGGATGTTTTTAATGCAGATCCACCGTCCACTTCATTACCACAAACGAAGCTTTCTTTCCATCACATACGCAGCTTTAAATGGCAATGGCCAGGCCTGCTAATTTTTCCACGTAATAAAAGATTTTGTTAATCAGGTAAGATTTCTTTTCTCAGCAACACGTAAGTAGCACCTCTTTCTTTGAAAAAAGAAAAAAAAATTTCACTTTTAAACTGATTACTTGCAAGAATCTTTACTTTGTTTTGCTTTGCTAGCTACTTCCATGTATGGCGAAACAAAATCAACCTCAAATATACTATTTCTAAAGAAGAAAGAATTCTCAAAATTTCTTTCCAAACCCAGGTGGCTTGGATCGGAGTATGAACTGTGAAAGATTTTTCTTTTTTTGTTGGTTGTCTTTCCTGGCAAATAGGGGGTGTCACGGAATGGTGTCGGAATCAGTTAAATTTCAACCTTATCGAGAGAAATTAATGTCAGGAAGGCATGGTGTGCTTAAAAAGTCCAAATTGAAGTAGTTAAGATCCCATCAGCAGCTTTGTAATCTGTACAATAAAACGACATTTACGTGCCTAGTATAATTTGACCCCCTTTCTGTGTGTCTCAACTTCACTTGATTCCGACTCCAACCCTAACGCCTTCAGGCGCAGAACAATTAATGGCGGTCAAAATGGTTCTCCGAATATAACCTTTTCTTCAATTGACCTCACCGGGATGGGATAGGATAGGAATGGAATGGAGTGGAACGGAAGTAGGAGATTGTCAAACTTTACAGGCAGCGGTATTTTGGTGGCATCGTGGAAAGTCATGGCAACAGTAAAGGCTGTGGATTAGAGTCAAATCAAACAGTCGGGAAGTTGGAATTTGTAATTGCATCAAATAATAGTATCATTAAACTTTAGCTTCTACGCTTAACCGTAAAGGACCAACTTCTTTAACAAAGAGAAAGGAAGAATACGAGAAAGGTTCAAAAATAACTAATATGTAGTAATTTGGAGAGGATTAACTAGCACAGCAGAATTATCAGTGTAATTTGCTATTATAAAATAATAACGTCTCTCTCTCTCTCTCTCTCTGTGTACGATAAACCATAACGTCAAATTAAACTAGTCTATAACATAAAACAGAACTCCTACAGCTTAGTCTTGTACTTGCAATTCGGATCGCTAATCGTCCTGTTAGAAATAAACACTGTGAAATCACAAGTAGAAGTCGCAGTTACTTTAATCTTAATACCCAAAATATTGACCTTCCCTGAAATCTTGGCTTTAGCACCGAGCGGCAGTGAACCAGCAGTAACGTCAGGAAACAACTGCGAATTACCCAGAAGGCGGTCAGCCCAAATGGTCACCGCCACATTCATTACCGACGTTTTATCGGCCGAAATCTTCCCCGCTGGAATCGGAACTTCTCCTACTTCATCTCCTCTGTAAATAACAAAAGCAGAGCTGTTTTTGTACTTGAGTCCAACCTTGTTTGGGTTTTTAATGGACAGACTAACGTCCAGACTAATGTTCAGGTTAACTCTCATTCTTGCCAGGTCGACAGCGACGTCGAGATCTTCCAGACTGACGGAATTTATGTTCATCACCGGACGTTTGGCTTTGAACACAGTTAGCGCCAAGATAACAATGATTAATACTATGGCAAGGATCGTCACCGTCACCCCTAGACAAATGTTCCGTTTCCGATGACTCCGTCCAGCTTTAGTTGGTTTTCCCCTCTTTGATTCCACATCCATCCTCGTCTTCTCAGTGTTTTTCTAATCTTCCACAGGGATGCCAAAAATGTTGTTCCGTTGATGCCATTATATAGTAGTAGTTTAATTTTCAAACAATTGATTAGTATATTCAGTAATCACGTTGTTTTACTACTAGTCACTAGTCTAATCCATTCTATTCTATTAACCACAGCCAACAGAGCTCTTAATTTATGGTTAGGCTGTCTAAATGTTAATTACGAAGCCAGTTGATTGTTCAATAATAGCTAGCAAGGGTCATGATCAAACTTTTAATTAATTAGTCGTAATTCTGAAACAACAGGGTCTGTACGCACGCTGAGAAATTTTGAATTTGTATTGCAGTTAGTCCATTAAACGTTAGGTATGGGATTGGCTGAATATTTTTTGTTAATTAATTGAAAGATTATTTGCTTCTAGAAGCATAATTAATAAAAATTAATTATTCACTTCTAGAAGAACCTTTATGACTGGGTCACATGGCAGCCGCGCCATTACAAAGACATTGTATTCTTTGTCTCACGCTGTGTAGTTCTAGTATTGTCGTATTAGTACTTCCGTTGACGGTGCGTAAGTGTCAAATTAGTACGCAAATTGAAATAAAACGTTTGAAGAGTATGGAATTTATCCTTGAAAACGCAGCTGCAAGTGGATTACTAATTAGAGGCTAGATGCAGAATTGCGGATGGTGGTCGGGTCAGTTAATGGCGACCGTGGTAGGGGAAGTAGCAGCAGCAGTGTTCTGTGCTGTCCACGTGAGTGATTGTTAGGTGCGAGTGACGGGTGGCCGGGGCGCCCGAGCAAGGAAGCAGGGAATTGGGTCTTAAACTGATAAAAAGATTAGAATTTAGAAACATAAAATTATATTCAGGAACAAATATGCAAGACGAGGATTCGGGTTTGCTGAGTAGTGCTGCTGCATTCGAACAAAGGGTTTTGGAGACAGTGAAGAGATGCCAACAGCGACAGCACAACCCTGTTATGTGGGCAATGGAATTGAGCAAATGTCTGAAATCAGGTTCTGTTGTTGAATTGGGAGAGATTTTGGTTTCTCATCTATGTTACCAAAGTAATCATCCTTCTCTTTGGAAGTTTCTTGATTATGCTGTGTCTTCTAATCTTCTCTCTTCAATTCATGTGCTCTCACTACTTACTGCTCCACTAATTCCTCATCGACGATCTCAACCTCAAGCTTTCCGGCTTTATCTTGAACTCCTTTTTCGATACGCTCTTGCTTTTCATCCCGTCGCCGCTGATTCTTGTAATCTCAAGTACGTGATTTCTCGTTATTAGAAAAATAAAAAACTTAAAAGAGTTTAAACTATGCGGATAGATAAAATGTTTGATCAAAGGACTGTCATACTATTGTCTTGCTGTTTATTGCAGGTTAATAGAATCTATTGATGCTTCTCTTCAACTTTCTCAGACTTACAAGGTTCAACTTGTGGAGCTTGGACATGCATTTGTTTTGTTCTTTTTCACTATTGTCCTTCGCTTGATTGATAGCGTGTTTGATGATTGGGGACTGCAAGTGGCGTCGCTAGGTATATCGACTGCAGCTGTTGGAAGTGTAGGTGAACAGACGCTGGGCATTGATTCTGTTGGCAATTTTAGTGTAGAAAATAATGAACATTTTGAACAGATAAGAAGAAAGAATTCTCTCATGGTTATTGAAGTTTTGAATAAACTTACAGAAAGTAGAAAAGCTATGGTTCTACTTCGCCTTGTTCACTTCAACATGTATGTGTTGCTATCTTTGTCTCGCCTGCCTACAATTTGCCTTTATTGATGATGTTTCAGACCTTTAGTCATGCTATTGCATTGTCTAGTCATAGCCTCAAATTGTTAATAATTTACTAGCACTGCCTTAAAGAAACCATGTAGCCTGCATCTCTAGTGACCTTCAATCAATTTTAAGATTGTTGCCTTGGTTTCTCAATTATGCACTTTGCATTTTGTTTCTTTGGCTCTGGGGAAGAAGTTACAGACACCAAGCAGCAAGAATTACGAAATTTTCCAATAAAATGCTAGCCCAAGCTTATGTCATCGGTTTAGGCAGATTCGGAACCTCTTAATAATTTATATATGTTGTTTGTCCGCTTGTATATCTGGGGTGAATTTTGAGTTCAAGGATGCAAGGAGATATGAATAGTTTATCATCATAGATGATAAATCAATACTTTAGCTGACTGGGGACGCAGCATTGTCAACCACTTATCACAAACTTGTACAGGCATATGCCGTAATTCCATGATACACGGCACATAATATGTTCCCGTGTATGTTTTCAAAAAGGCTGATCTTTCTTATACAATTCTGCCGATGTTTGTTGTTAATTCTAAGGGAAACCATTTCATGAAATGTTTGTTGATTGTCGTTGTGAATATCATAGAATGATTCATAAAGCTTTCTTCCTGTGATGTTGTTGCATCTTCAAATTGGCCACCACCACATTTTTCTCAACTTGGTTCACCAAAGAAACATTTGTGCTTGATCTGACCCATTTCACAAATATGATCTCTATCATCCTGTTTTCCTTATCTCCATGTGCTGCTTTTACAGGCCTGAAACGTTCAATGGCCTTCTGCAGAGGCTGAAGTTTCTGGAAACTAACGAGTTGGCTTCTGCAAAACAGAAATCTGCGAGCCATCTCTTGTCTTCATTGTGTAATAACATCCAAAATGTTGTGGGTTATGACTACAAGTTAGACAAGAACAAGCTCATAGGAATGTTAATTGATACTAAACCATTGAAACCGAATTGTTGCTGTAATTCTGAGTCCAGTTCGTCTGCTTGTTGGGTTTCCTTTGATATTTACATGGAGAATGCAATGGATGGGAGACAACTTCCTGTTACATCAGCCATTGGTATACTTGCAGGTAAACCTACTTGAAGAGGTTATGCCATCGTTATTTCCTCTTTCAATGCTTTCTTGTTTCTGCAAATTTCTATACATGTTTGGTTTTCACATGCTTCCAGAAACAAGGTCTGATTCAAAGCTGCAAGAAATGATAATGTCCCAATGTTGATTTCATGAATGCAGAAAATATTAATGCACTCCGAGTACTTAATCGTGCAAGCTGGCAAGAAACTTTCCTAGCACTTTGGCTTTCAGCCCTTCGGCTTGTGCAAAGAGTTGAGGCCAAACCTGTTATAACTTTCCTTTGATGGACGTAAATTTTGCATGTAGCTGAAATTCCTTTGTGCTTCTTCCTTGTTGCAGGAACGTAATCCTCCGGAAGGTCCTATTCCACATCTTGAGTCCCGCCTTTGTGTCCTTTTGACTATTGTTCCCTTGGCAATTGCTAATGTTTTGGTTGAAGAGACCAAAATGCAACTTTCTTCACTCCAGGGGGCTGAGACATCTGGGTTTATGGAGACTGGATGTGGACATGGAATGGATAAGAAGAGTCTTGCCACAAGGAAACAGGGATTAATTTCCTCACTCCAGCTACTTGGTAACTTCACTGGGCTCTTATGCCCTCCGGCATTGGTCATTGGTGAAGCTAATTGTGCAGCTGCAAAAGCTGCAAGCTTCATTTCTGAAAATGTGAAGAGTGGTTTAGGCAGTGGTAGTCCTAGTGAGACATTTCTAAATTCAGGTAAATTGGAAGTATGATTACTTTGCTCATACTGCTCATTACGTTTAGGTATTGTATCAATACATTCATGTATCTTTATCTTTTTCTTTTGTCAATGTTTTAATTTCTTTTAAATCTATGCTTGATTTAATATTTTAGTATTGATTGATGTTCTTTAGGTGGCAACATGAGGCACCTGATTGTTGAAGCTTGCATTGCCAGAAATTTAATTGACACTTCAGCATATTATTGGCCTGGTTATGTGTCTGCATCAGCAATAACTCTGTCTGATTTATCACCTGTTCAAAAGTCTCCTTGGTCCATGTTTATGGAAGGATCTCCACTAAATGGTTCTCTAGTAAATTTGCTTTTGGGTAATCCTGCTTCAAGGTATGATGAATAATTTCCGGTTTAATTCTAGTATGGGCATATTTCTTGATTTGTTTTCTTTCTTTTTTCTAAATTACTCCCCTATTCAAGTTTAGCAGAAGTAGAGAAGTTGTATCAAATTGCATTAAATGGATCAGTGGAGGAGCGATCAGCAGCTGCGAAAATTCTTTGTGGTGCATCCCTTAGCCGTGGATGGAATATTCAGGTATCACAGTTTTGCAGTGATATTGAAAATTTTTAAGTTAGTTACCTTAAAGGCTCTTTTTTGTATATTGTCATGTATTTACTACTCAGCATTTAATGTTGCAGGAACACGTGGTGCATTTTGTGGTCAAGCTTCTTTCTCCTCCAATACCCACTGGTTATACTGGACCAAGGAGTCACTTTGTTGATCATATGCCCATGCTTAGTGCTGTCCTTTTTGGAGCATCCTCTATTGATACTGTTCATATACTGTCTTTGCATGGAGTAGTAAGTCACCTGAAGTACTTACATTGCTTTCAATGGTTTTATGTAGTTGATCTGTGGTGTAATTTAATATGCCTTTGAATTCTTGCCCATATATAGTCATTTCAATTTTACAATTCACGCAATATGCCTGTTATCCTATTCGTCATAAGCAAACTATTTCTCACTGTTATTATCAGGTAATCTGCAGGTTTGTCATGTTTATTTGCTGCTTTTGGAATACAGTCTCTCATATCAATGAAGTGATTTGGTGTGAGACATTATTTATTTATTATAGCATACAGACACTCTTCAACTTGGTTTTACCTGTTTTGAGAAAATGTTTGATGACATTTTGATTCATTCAATGACCTTATCCAGTATCTCTACCAGTAGATATTTAAGCTGCTAAATATGATGTATAAAATTGCTTTTGGCATACAATGAGAAGGCAATATCTAGGTAAGAACCTTTGAATACGTATAAACCAAAATTATATCAGAATATGAATTCATAAAATCCCAATCATTGGTAACTAGTATTGTTATCCTTGATCCAAAAGTCTAAACTTTAAGGTAATGATCCATAAATAGTATTAAAAGGTTACAATTATTTCATCTTATTTTTTCATTACAGGCCTAAGTTGTAGGTTGAATGTCACATTTTGTCAAGTTAAAAAAGAAAGTTGCAGAATTATCAAGTCTTTGTAGGCGTATATAGTTGATCTGATCTCTAAGGTAGGTCATATTTTTCTGTTGGAGGTTGCCTAAAATCTTAGGTTCAATATTAATGTGAAAGGATATCAGGATAGGTCTCTCTGAGAGGTACATTTGGTAAAATAAAAGTTCACGGAAAAAAGGTTTTTGATGGAATCTTGAGCTATATTACATTTTTCATCTGGTCATTTGAGCCTGAGGTCCATGTGCATTCTTATGGATATCAAAATTCTGTTCTTGCAGATTCCTGAAGTTGCGGCATCTTTAATGCCACTTTGTGAGGTCTTTGGATCGCTTGTACCTACATCAAGTAACAAATCAAGTGCAGGCGATGAGCCTTCAATTTACATGGTCTTTTCTTCTGCATTTCTCTTTCTTCTTCGTCTATGGAAATTCTATAGACCACCTCTTGAGCAGTGTATCACTGGTGGAGCAATGCCGGGTGAGACTTACTCTGGAGTATCTTTTGTTACTGCATAATAGGCACACTGTCTCACATAGTTCTGTTGTCCAAGATCAAATGAATGGCAACTTGGACCAGCTTGAATATGTGTTAGATAAGCCCATATATATTGATAATTTTCCAAAATTACGTGCTTGGTATTGTCAAAACAAATCATGCATTGCTTCAACACTCTCTGGTTTTTGTAGTGGCAATCCTGTTTATCAAGTTGCTAATAAGATTATAAATATGATTTACTCAAAAATGACTAAAAGTGGGGCCTCATCGGGTAGTTCTTCAACACCTCCTACCTGCAATGCATGCGAGTCACCTGGAAGTATCGGAGAAGATTACCAGAGACCTATGCTTCCTGCATGGGTAGTGCTGGAAGCGATCCCTTTTGTTCTTGAGGCAATTTTAACTGCTTGTGCCTATGGAAGGCTTTCATCTCGGGATTTGACAACAGGTTAGTTATAGGCTATCTTAACTTGGTTTTCAGGTATACATATATTTATGGTAATGCTATGTTAGGTCAGTACTTAGAAGCTGTTGATTGCTGGCAGGCCTGAGGGACCTTGTGGACTTTTTGCCTGCATCACTTGGAGTAATTATTAGCTATTTCTCTGCAGAGGTTACACGTGGCATATGGAAACCAGTCCCAATGAATGGAGTAGATTGGCCCAGTCCAACAGCAATCCTTCCATCAATTGAATATGAAATAAAGGAAATACTCACTGCTGTAGGCGTTAGTGTTCCATGCCACTTCCTTTGGTAAGTTCTGCCAACTTTTCTTCATGTATGATATATGCCATGCTATTGTTATGAATATTTAATTAAAATTGTGCAAAATAATAGGTCACTTTTCTATGATAAAATGTTGTATGCAAAACAACATAGAGACACTTTCTCTTGCTAAAGTTTATTTAAACCTTTTGGCAGGGACATCACCTCTAATGCTTCCACTTCCAGTTGCAGTTCTTGTCAGTTTAACCATTACTTTTAAACTCCAGAAGAACCTGGAGTACATCCACGCTGTTGCTGGACCGGCATTGGAGAACTGTGCATCAGGTTGCCCCTGGCCTAGCATTCCTGTAATTGGCTCTCTGTGGGCACAGAAGGTCCGCCGCTGGCATGACTTCATAGTTATATCGTGTTGCCTCTCTTTTTTCAGGCAAAACAAAGAAGCTGTTGCCCGGCTCCTAAGAAGTTGCTTCTCCTCATTCCTTGGGTCCCTTGATGTTTCTTCTTTGTTGAGCAAACAAAGCAGTGTAAATAATTTACTGGGCAGTGTTCTTGCAGATCGTTCTGTTTGTCCTTCCCTAGCACCTGGATTTCTTTACCTACGCTGTTGCAGGACAATACACAATGTCCGGCATGCGAGTGACGTGATTGTGGGGCTGGTAGCAGAGTATGCTTGGGAAGCGGCTGCGAGATGGGCAAGCTCAGACTTACACCGATTAAAGTCTAGTCAAGCATCATTGTCCATTGCCACTTCCAAAGCAAGAGAAATCGCTGCATTGGGTGCAAGCCTCTTGTGTGTCACTGGCGGATTACAGGTCATCCAAGAACTGTACCAGGAAACTATACCAACCTGGTTGCTATCGTCCAGAGATGAAAAACAAGGCAAGGTAAGTGCTGTGGCGCGTATAATGGAAGGGTATGCAATGGCATATATGTTAGTTGTATCTGGATCATTGATAATGTAGAGGTGAAGGTTGGTGATCATTTACCGCGTCTTCATGGCCGATTTTCAATCTAGGAACGGGCAGTGTATTGAGTTGGAGAATTCGACTTAGAATTTACGGTTTATTTAGCTTGGACTTACTGATGAATTCGGAACGTGGAACATATTACTATAACGGACTGTTAGATTCTTTGCACACCTGTCTGTCGGAACTAGGCTTCATGTTTATGCTTTAGTAGTAGTTGATTAAATTAGGTAAGATTCAGTCTCCGGATCGGCAGTGGATATAAAAGATAGTTGAATGGCCGGAAAACAGTAAGAGAGGGGAATAATTAGGTCAAGTGGCTGTTAATGAACGAGTAGATTGATGGCATTCGAATAAAATGAATTAAGGTGGAACGTTAGGCTCTTTCCTACCTTCTTGGAAAGTAGTAGCGATTTTGCATCTGTTAGTGACCTGTTCAATATAGATCCTGAATCCCCCCAGTTTAAATGTAATGTATATACTTTATAATGCCGAAGATGAACCTACTAGATTAATAACTCACCCCCATCATTGTAAAGAACCTGTTTTTTTGTCTCTGAGTTAGAGTGCCGTTTTGGTGTGGAATGATTTATGCGGGTACTTTGAATTTTAGTAAAGCATGTGGTCAGTTTATTGACAGCTAATTTGTGGTTGGTAATCTGGGTGTATAATTTGTTATCGTATTGAGATCAAGTTATTGGTTGTAAATGAACACAATGAGATCTTCAGTTACTAATCGCTTCTCCCAATGCTCACGGGGAGACTCCCTATTTCTTTATTTATTTGTTTATTTTATTGACTCGTAAGCTGACTAAAACTAGCTTACCCAACGGTCCACCCCACCGCTATATAATCTTAGTTTCATCGATTGTCCTTCGTTTTACTTTTATATGTATTTGCAATATTTGTGGTGCTAGTTGTGGGCACCGGGTGTGTGTGAAAAAAGTTTGCGTTCTTGTCAATAAGATACGTTATTCTGATCAGAATACTGTCATAATGGAGTTTGGTTATAAAGGTCCTTGTCTTATATCACATCCTCGGTTTTACCCGTTCAAGTATTACTCATCGAGGGATTGAATTCCTATATCTGAAATCCATACATAAGTACACCTATGTACTATCTCTATTCTTACTCTAGTAGACGGATTACGTAATCAGAGGAAGTTTGTCTGGTCACGCAAGCTACACAGGTTATCTTGAGTATGACTCAATATAATCTAATTCCGTGTTGTTTATAGTGTGCGCAAAAATAGGTCCTTGGACGTTGTTGATGATGGATCCCGTATAGTATAAAAACAACGTACCCATGCAAGATTTATCCACCGGTTCGAATCGCGAGTTATCTGTCTTTTTCATTTCCCGTCTCCCACGTGAAACCAACATGCTTCCATAAAATGTCATGAAGGCGAACTGTCGCCCTGTCCAAGAGGTGTGGGAGACTTATCGTTGGAATGAGAATTGCGTGCATGTAACTCTTGTGACTCGTACCATTGACCGTAGCCGCGTCAACTCGTGCATATTATTGGTCTATACTCGAGGATGTGTTCCTACCACAAAATGTAACCAGACTGAATCGCTAGTCACTACGCATTCCTATCTGAAGTCGGCAGATCTTACAGTCTGTATTGTCTGTCCTAAAATAATAATACCAAACTTATAGACGATCAGGAACTTAGCTTATGGTCATTTCCCATCGTTGCTATGTCTGCACTCCAAATTTATTGCAACTCGGTTCTTGTAGTTATTTTATTATGCTGTTCTAGAAACGTTTATAAACTGTGGAGTCCATTTTTGTAAATTTCGGGCTTGGTCTCCACGGTTTCATCTGGCGGGCAGAAAATTAATGTAATGTAAATACACACAAACCCTTCCACTCGAGAAATATGAAATTTCACTTTGGGCTTGCCGTTAGTATATGAGTTTGAAACCGTGATACCTGGGTCACTACATTCACACGTTACTCCAATCGCAACCAAGTCTCTTGCCTATTCCCCTGCCGAGAAAACTTGTTCCCCCCCATCCCCCAGAACAAGAAGAAGATCATCGATCGTAGTTTCTGGTAGGGTATACGTCATGATTCTTCATTGTGTTCAGTAGGTGAGTTTAAAGTTAGAGAATAATAGTCCGGAAAATAACTTTTGTTTCTAATTACTGAGTATGATATTTACTATGCCTGGAAACACCCTGCTGTTATTCCCGTTAACATGTATGATATTTTGGATTTTCTTAGATAGAGAAGTTGCTTACCCACAGCTTAGCTTAGAAAATAGGGAGCTGGTTTGGCAAGTTATTGGTTAGTGCTCATTGAGACCTGTTGGTTTGGATTTAGACGAAAAATAATACTTCGATTCTTTTTGCTTATAAACCGGCTCGTGTATGTTTTTGTATCACCCAATGATAGTAATTGGTGATCTAAGACAAAACGCCACATGAAGAACAAATTTGTGTTACTGATTTTCTCCCCTCTTTTATATTTTTTTCAGTGGTATTGCAGCTGGATCATTAAAGTGTCGGTGCGGAGTAAAAATGAGTATTTTGACTGAAAACTAGGGAATGCACTGTGCGCAAAGAAAAAATGTAAACGGTACTGAGGAAAGTACGGCGACAAGAGGTCACGAAGAGGTTTGAGGTATAATGGAGAGGATGCACTGAAAGAGTATACTGTGATTAAAGGGGTGACAAGTAAGTTTGAGGGGGGCAACGCCACAAAAGCTCAATCATCCCATCCCGGTGTAAAGAAAGTACGGGCCTTTTGGACGACAATAAACTTAATTGGAAACCCTGATCAATTGCCGGACGTGGTGGCCGGATATACTTTGTGTATCGTATCTATCATAATCATTGCCAACGGAATATTCAATTGACGTTGATTCAATATAGACACTGTCGCGGATTCATGGTGAAATGCCAAACACTATTGATCAGGGATTCAGGTTAGGTGTATGGTGAGATATATTGACATGGACATGAAGGTCTTCAAGCGCAGATTAAACTAATTCTTCCTATTACCGACTGAACTGTGATGAGGATGTCCGAAGACAATCAAGACGAACACAGTAGAGATTATGAGATTTAATATATGGTTGGATAAGAAAATAATAAGTGAACCAAGGACGTCTGGCAAAGAGAAAGGTCTGAATATTGAGGGTAGCAAAAGCTTTTTTTAATCTTTGAATTAACTATATTCAGGGCACAGGCCAGGGGGGGGAAATATTAAAACATGAATAACCACATACGACAATTGACCACCCCCTCAAAGGTGATAAACAAAAGGATGAATAAGATATGGAGAAAAGAGAAAAAGTAGTGACAATATCGAAGGTCAGAGGAAACGAATCACCCTTAGAAAGTTGAAAAGAGAAAGAAGAACAAATGACTAAAAAAAAAAAAACAATAACCAATATAGAGTAGTGATACAGAATGCAACGGGATGCTCGAACGGTAATCTCCAAACCAAGCTAAGAGTAATTATACACTAATATCACGTATGACACCAACTACACAGCTTTCTTCTGGATACTATGACGTTAATTTCAAGCTCGGATAGAGAAGCTTATACGGAAGACCAGAAAGAAGATAGCTGAAAGACTGACAAATGTTATCACTAACAAAAAGAAGAAATCAGAGATCCTGCGGCAGATTTTGATTATCACATGCAGAGTTCATACACCTTCTCGCGTTGTGGCAATCTGTCTTACTTGAGCATTCAGCACCGCTCATTACATTCTCTAAGAGACGCTTTTTTGTCATATATTAAGGGAACTTGGCAAAGAATCTGAAAATGTGAGTCAGTTCCAGCAACTTGCAACATCAAGCTACACACAATCCTAACGCTCCTTCGCGATGACCGTCTCGCATTCATTAAACTCTCACATGTCGTGGCATCTCAGGGGGTGCCGAAATCATGTGTTACCATTCGCGTCCGCGCTGTCGTGTCATAAAGGAATTTGCTAAAACCGTTCTTGCGTTACTACCTGTCCATAGAATAGGTGTGGTTCTTAGAGTCAAACTATTGGTGGACAGAGCACTCAAAAAGAACCGGAGAAACCGTAACGGACATAGAAGCAAACCCTAATTTACACAAGAAAACCTGGAGGAAAGTGATGGCTTCGGGGCATATAAGATCTAGATTGGTTGTCCTGCTTCGTCAGAAACTCAGCTACTTTGTCAGCTCCAAAAGTAAAGGAAACACCCCTATCATTCTCACCCCACCCCCTAATGTCTTTATCGGGATCAGCCCAGAGGAGATCACACAAGAGACCTTGATCCGGCACGTCTATTGGCCTTTGTATGGCTCTGATCTGATCTAAGCTCTCAATTACTTGTGTGAATGAAAAGCCAATAACCACCGTGCGGAATGCCAAGCAAGAGTTGATCTATCAGATGACTGCAGCAACGGTAGGGAGATTGTCTGCTCTGGTTGCAAACAGTTTGAGTTAGCATAGCAATCTGTTAAAATGAACCGTTCCATATAGATTGACTCGAAGCACGATGATGGATTAACGGATTCGGCTTGCACTTCATCATAGGAATCCGATAAATTCTGTTCTGTCATGGAATGAACACATTCATGGTTTCTTCGAGATAGGAAGTAGAAGAAATTGTGATCGTGGGTACTTTGTAATCTTTGTTCAAAACAAGGAGGTAAGGCGCATTAATCCAAAATGCTTGTGTTTGTTCATTACATTGCTTTGCCTCTGTTTTCCTCTTGGGCATAGCACGATAAGGGCTCGCCGAAGATGAAAATGAAAAAAGAAAAGGTAGGTAGGTATAGAATACGGAGGAACAGGAAGCAGAAAGACGGGGAAAAACCAAGCCAGAAATAGAGCGTTCTAACGTAATCTCTGCAAACAAAAACGAGAAAGAAATAACACTAGCACCGATTGGTTGTACGAATGGTCCTTGGGACTGGGGCCCTCCGGTCAGGATATTGACCGTGAATGTCACCTAAACACATACATCATTACAACACCAGAGAAGAAAATCCAGGAAGCAAATGATAACTTAATAAACAAGAAGGAAGGAATCTAGTGATGTCCTGGGCAATGATACCGACACATGTTGAATGGAGAGCTTCCTAATTCAATTGTTAGAGAATAGCTCGATTCTGCGCGGCAAGAAGTGTTCGGGCTGAAGGAGTTTGCTTTTTGGGCGTTGGGCTAGTGATTACCCAAAAGTTGGTCGGATATTTCGTTTTTCATAAGCTGGAAAGTCTAATATGACCCGCTTGTAATTATGATGATTTGTTTTTGTGAGTATCTTCTTCAAAAGCTTTTCTAAACAAACCTTCAAAATCCTCACAAAATTTACTATTTCTACTCGATGATTTTCGTTCTTAACACGAACACGAATATTTATTTCTTTTATTTTTTTTTTTTTTTTTTTTTTTTATTATTATTAGTTTTTTTTTAATTCATTTTAACGCTATAATAATTTCTTCATTCTCTTCGTTTGTCTCTTTTTTTTGGATTGTAAAAATGTTGGTTGGGTCAATTAACGTTAATACTCGAAATCCCCGCGAAAGAGGCCAAGAAGAGAATAACACGGCAGACATATGCCAAGCCATAAAAGAAATATGTTTCTTTTGTGCACAATAGTGATTGTTAGTTTTAATTTTGTTTTTGAAACTTTAGACTGGAACGATCCAAGGTTGGAGAGGAGAGGAAGAGAGGAGACACTATATGAGGGGGAGTGATGGAACAGAGATTACAGATCAGGTTATACCAAAAATATTAATTCATCATCTATTTATTTGACTTCCCTTTCAAAGAAGATAGAAAAGTCAGTAGAAAATAGTGATCCTAGCAAGTCAACAGTAGATATTGATAAAGGAAAAGAAAAGAAAAAAAAAAGAGATAAAAGGAAAAACAAGGTGGTTTTTCCCGATTAAGTGTCCATTATAATGAAGAACAGACACAGAAAGACGTACGGATTTTAAAGCTTAGCAACTCTAGTTGATATTAATTAAAGGAAAAATAAGAGCAGGAATGGGTGACGGTGTGAATTTTGTACGGCAACGGAAGAAGAACAGAAGGTTGAAGAACGACCTTATTGTCCTCTATATAATAGGGAGCCCAAGGACATCAAATGATTTAATGCCATTGGGACATGGAGGGGGGCATATCAATGTACTGATGAATGGCTACACAATAGAGTTGGGAAGTTATATTAAAAGTGTATAATGATGACAGGTAAATGTAAATTTGACGTGTTAAGGAAGGGTTCACAAGGAGGAATTGGAGAGGAGATGGTAAAGACGAGGCTTTTTGAGAAGAAAAAAAGGTAGGTTAGAAATTCTTTCAGACGGTATGTACGATTATTGTATGGAGTTGTTGTCTAATTTGTCTTCGGCCTAAGACATATACCATCTTCTTTCGGTATCCCGCGTAATTTACGATAGGTGCAGGAATAGAAGAAATTGGTTCCAAATCAGTTTCTTAGTCTGTTATGATGTTTAGTTTTTAGGAATAGGGTCTAAATCGTCAAACAGTAGATAAAAGGAAAAAAAAGACAGATAGAGAGCCAGAGGTTTTTGTCTATTGCGAAACCTCTCTAGAACATAAGGTGCGTGCCATGTGTGTGTTGAACTTGGAAATACCTGACGGGAGAAGAAAATAATAAACATTTACTGAAGATTTTATAAGTTGTCAGTAGTTTCGCCCACACCCATGGACTACCACAAGGCCAAAAACAGAGATATTGTATGAGCCCGCCTCGGATTCGAAAAACAAGAAGATTATGTCATACACCAAATAACCCATACAGTATACATACCGTTTTTTTCATTATGGCTTATGCCACTAACATCAAGATGGCAACAAATGGTATGGAGAAAACACGGAAAATAGCTAAAAAAACAAGAAACAAACACAGAGCATCTTGTTACTTGTTATTGCCACCGCGTTGGTTTGTGAGCGGAGCTTATTAATGATCTCTATTTGTATTTACAGGAAAATCACGTTAAGGGCAGAGTTGCATGATCCTTTAAGTTCATTTAGACAAATGTCGTTTAGGATACTAATTTTTAAATTTCTAACGCGAACCCGACTATTTGTTTCACATCCCACTCTGCCTACTCATGACAATTGATTAGGTTTTAACCTAAGGGTTAAAAATTTTTGTGCACAACATGTCAAATTAGTAGGCCTGGGGGAAGTGTACAATGCATATGGAATTTATTAAATAAAATCGACGGACAGAAGTAAGTTGTGTTTAAGCTTGTACCATATATTCGATTCGTATAGAACGGGGGTTTTGTCTTCCACAATGTTGGCAAAGTAATTTATAAGTTGGATTGGAAGGTCAGGATTGAGTAGACAAATTGTTTGGGAGAGCTGTTAGTCACAGTATTGTGTCAGAGGCACAGTATCCGAAACAACCTTACTACTCTTGGTTGTCACATTGGTGTGGTAGCCTAGAACTGAAAGAGGGGGATGTTCTAACTTATATTCGCCATGTACTTCAGTGAAACAAATTGGATAAAGAATAAAATACAAACCTGAAAAAAAAAAAAAAAACACCTAAAAAATTTTTTTGATACATAAACCCATGAATAAACTAATCCTACGTGCATAAAGAACAATCCGACAACCTTTCTTTATTACTCTACATTATGTAATGTAGTTTGTAAGTAGAAGGAAATACGAAGCCTATGAATTGGACATAAGAGTAACAACATATATTGGGTGGTTTTAGACTGTGACCTTTTTGTTAGAATTCTCATGTGGGGGAAGGATTACTCAGCAAGTTGTTTTTTAAGTGCTTGTGATCTATTATTTTTACAAAAAGTTTTTTTTTTTTACTTTGCACTTTAGATTTTTTTTGTGATTAATTTTTTATCACTCTCAAGGATTTTTTGATGATTACATTTATCACATATAAAATTGCGGTAGATTTACGAAATGTAAGAAATTCACAAGTGAGCGGGAAAGTGTGTGGTTCGTGTGGATGTACATTCCCTAAGTAGATGGCAAGACTCCAGCCTAATATAGAGAATAGGACAAAGTCGTTGGCTAGGTATGATTTTAGAGAGAAGAGGCTTTTCATGAGTGTTTTTTCATTATATTTACAAAAAGAAATACATTCATTCCTTTGTTAAGGATGGCAGAAAGATTGTGTTAGTGCCTTTTAATCCACAACAACTCTCGCCAAAGCAAGGATTAAAAATGAATTTATAAGATAGAAAAGAAAAAAAGAGAAATATCAGACCAGGGAATGATTCACGTTCTACTCCAGGTATTTAATGTGCTTGGACATTTCTTTGAGTATTGTGAGACTTGTCCTCTGAAGGCTTGTCAAATATAGGAGGTATTCATGCGATAGACCTATTGCCGATGTATGTGGCTTTTAGCTAGTTTTTTAGGCCGGAGTGCATTACTGTCTGTCTGGGTTGTATCTTAAGCTATTGCTCTTGTCGTACAATGCCTCGACGATACAACAAGGCACGGACAATACTTAACCTCAATGGGTTACTAACGAGGGCAAAATTTACAAAGCAATACAGAATACAGAAAAGTAAAGTTGAAGAGGGAGGTTATATGTGAAGTAGAAGATAGTAGTAATTGGCAAGCCTGTGTCAGATATAGTGTCATTGCCACAACTAAAGTACATACAGGCCCATACTTGCCGTTATTTATTGTCCGTTATAGTATCTATCTTTTTTCAATTTTAAATAATATAAGCCAATTAATTAGTAAATTATACTAATTAATAATAAAAATTTTAAAAAGGTTACATAGTATACAAATAAATAAAAGAATGGCTCTGTCCTATGCCCATATTTAAACTGAATGGCATGAGTGATTACACAAACCATGAGAAGTTGATTGCCGCATAAGAGCTCCTGGGTATTAGAGCTGTTCATGCGTGATGTATTTCCCATAAATAAAGAACACGAACGTTCGAACTAAGTATGCTAGATTTGGAGAGGCCAAGCACCATGCATAACCGATTTTTTTGTTTGATTCACAGGAGTCAATCTTTTATTATGATAGTCAAACAGAAGCAACTCAAAAATTAGAGATGTTACTCTTGCCGGACTCAAAGTGGATGAAAGCAATTTTTAAAGAAGGTTTGAGGGATTTATTTCCAAAAGACATACTGAAAGGGTTACCCTAAACAAAATAGAGATGTTACTCTGCCGACTCAAGTGAAAGCAATTTTAAAAGAATTTGCTAATGTATTTCCAAAAGACATACTGAAAGGGTTACCGCTAAACAGAGGAATGAGCCACTTAAATAGTCTCATACAAGGGGTAACTCTACCAATATCGAATCAGCCTATAAAAAGTAATCCAGAAGGAGACCAAAGAGGGGGGTTTTGGCCAAAATAAGCAACCCAAGTTTTTGAGTTGATTGATAAGGGATATATTAGAGAATTTTGAGTCCTTGTTCCGTACCGGATTTGTTGGTGCTGAAGAAGGACGGAACCATGTGAATGTGTGTGGATAATAGGGCAATCAACAAGATTACGCAGCAAAGCAAGCTAAATAGAGGGCATGCCAAATGGGTGGAATTCTTAA